>JAULBM010311497.1:0-14076 GCA_032357055.1 Geukensia granosissima | reverse complement strand
ATGCATGAAATATTTGCCACTGGACGTTAAGCACCATTCATTCAATCAATAGTCCATACTAAGAATCACATTGCTAAGTGTATTTTACAGTCAAACTTGGTCTTACAGTCACCTTTAAGGTGCGTTTACAACTTTTCATCAAACTTGCTCGAGTTCCTTCAGACTTTTGCTGTGCACCTCTTTTCAACTCAAGTTTGACAGTGTAAACACCTCATCCATCTTGTTTGACAACTCCATCAAATATTGGATGAGAGTTGGAAGTGTTGTCAAACATGTTTGATGTGGTGTTAAAATGATCAAACCTGAGTTCGAAACAGGTGCACTGGTAAAGTTTGAAGAAAGTTTGATGTAAAAGTTTGATCATGTAAAACCACCTAAAACATTTACCTGTATATATTGGTCACAAATTTTGTCTCCCTACAGTAGTTGTTTAATGGTTTGTAAATATTAAATTTTTAGTTTGTATTATATTTTTCATTTTTTGTTTAAAGCTTATCAGTTATATTCATTTCTAATATGCTTTTCATTTGGCAGTATATCTTAAATTTGTTAAGATGTATGTATTGTGATATTATGGAAATGTTGAATAATTTTGTTTTTCAATTACAAATTTTGTAATAACTTTTAGACCTATAGGTTAAGTTAGGAACATGAAGAAATTGATAGATAATATTGTAAATTCAAAAATTATTGCATCCAAATATTCTTAGGATTGTAGATCTCCTCACAAAATTAAAAGATAAATTAATGTATAATAAGAAAATACTGCATACAAAACATGTAATTTGAATCTACCACACTTTTTTTTGTGATTCTAATCTGTTACATTTTTGCATTAAAAAAATCATTGCAAGAACTTCTAAATTTACATTAATATCTTTCATACTAGTATTGCAAATGAAAATTGGTAAATTTGAACTTTTTATGGTATTATCAATTTTTCTGTCCAGGATTTTTTTCATCATGTTTATATTTATTTTTTTTAGGTTGCAATTCCTGAGTTATTGATGTGTTATAAGTATGACTTCAGCCAACAAGTTGATGATTATTCTGCTGAAAATGAGGGTATCATTCACATAATTGCAGGTCATATGACAGGGGAAAAGCAAATGTCTCTTCAGGAACTTTTACAGCTGGATAGAGCACATTCATATTCTGCAGAAAATATAGGTAATACCAAATAATCCTGTTTCTTTGCAACACAAAAATGAAAATTAAAGTACTTAAGTAATACTAAATTTTAACTAGTTCAAGCACTTTGTCTTTAAACACTCTGGAAAGGTTCTTAATACATGTACAGAAGTTCAATTAGACATGGATTTAACAAAATAATAACTGTTCTGTTAATTATCTTACATTTACTCTGGAAAACAAAAGGTAACAACAGTTTTTACCAATATGAGTAGTGCCATCACATCTTTTTTAATGCACAAAATATCTGTTTAAACTAACAAATTAATTCCAATATATATTAAACTTAATCCAGGTAGTTTAAACAACCATGTTGCAGAAAATAGTTACTGATACATTTTACCAGTCATTTGCATTTTTTTACATAAACTGAACAGGAAAATTGGCCTAATCAAAATCACTGTTTTTTTTTATTGTTGCTATTTATTTATTATCAACTGGGGAAAATATGAGCACAAGGTTGTGAAAAGATGAACCAAGGCACACATCTCTTATGTATATTAAAATTAAATAAAATGAAAAGTCCAAAAGCTGATATAAAGCATTTCTTTTGTCCATCTTTTAGACAATGGTTTAATGACCAGTGTCATAGCACTATAATTCACTTTCTCCTTTGTTAAAATTTTTTTTTTTGGTAAAATGCAAAACTGCCAGGATCCATTTTGCAAAATTGGCCTAGATATGTTGTGAAGTTTTCTGTGTTCCAGTTTAATCCAAACAATCTACCCAGAGGTCTATTTCTACTTTTATAGCAATAGTAACTTAGTGGTGAAATACCAGTATCTTGTACAATTTTATATGCATTCTTTTTAAGATGAGACAGGAAGAAAAGAACTGCCGTTCAAAATTGAGAAACAGTCCGTTAAAGGAGAATTCCTTATTGCATTTGATAATTCTCACCTAAATCTTGTAAACAGCAAAGGACATAAAAGGATTGCCTCATTACCAAAAAATATAGAATTTTCACTGAGCAAGTCTGTCACCAGCAGTACGTCAAGCTTTGGAAAGTATGCATCCAAATATTCATTAACTCCTACAACGTTGGAGTATATTAAATCAGAATGCCCTCTGGTGGCAACATTGGTTAGTCTAGTCTGTGATGACGACCTTGATGAAATTGAAGACCAGTTATCTGAGGACCACTTTGGCAGAGATGAACATTTAAGAAGTAGAACCCCATCAGAAATTAGTCTTGTAGACATCAGAAGTTATCGGTATCAGAAGTTAACAAACAACTATCCAACTTTAAAGCATCATTTACTAAATTATATCATTCCAATAGCTGGAGCTCAGGTTGAGGACATTAATAAAAGTGGGGATCCTGTTTTAAAACTTATAACTAGTGCCATATCAGACAAATTGAAAGCTTGTATGTTAAGTCTGCATAGTAGTATTCCATTTCACGATGTTGTGATATCAGTATTAGATTCATTGATTGTGAATTTCAAATGGTTGGAAATTCTTCACATTTTAGAAAGCTTCCCTTCAACAGTATTACATAATGAACCAAAGTATATAGCATTGAAAGATTTTTCGCTTGAAAGCATAATATTTAGTCGTCTTTCACAGTCTGTTGCAAAGTTAGAAGCAGATGAGATTTCTAAATGTTTAAAACATTTTTATGATCCTGTAAAAGCATGTCATATACTTTTGTCTATATATAGAAAACTTCCATTGGATGTAGTTCAGGATCTATTTCATTCTTTTTACAATGATGACATCAGCATATCTTTAAAGGAAGCCATTTCTCATAAACAAAAGGAAATAAACCTGTACTTTAGGGTAAGTATTATCAGTAGTACATACGATGAAATTTGGGTAAGTGACTATTGACTACATGATAATGTGATTTAATATCAAATAAGTACAAGATACACATACTTTTTTAACTATTAGCTTTTTGTACAACTGCATAAAATTATGGATGTATTATGGTATAGTGCTGTTGTCATCGGTGTTGTTGTCTGTAGTTAGGTTGGTTTCTACATGATATAGTTTGTTCTATTTAACTAATTCTTTTTATATTTTGGGACATTGATTATTGGTACTAGATAAAAGTTAGTGATCTGGTCCCATCAATTTTTTGGGGAGGGACTACAAGGGTATTTCGTATATTTCTATGTAAATTATCTATTTCTTGTCTGATTTGTTTGTATTCCCTATGACTTTGAATTTTACCTTTCATATAAATATTAACTTTGTTCTTGCATGTGCTCTATGCTTCCTAGTTCAAAATGCTGTCAAAATTACACAAATTAGCCCATTTTTCCCAAAAAGTCATATACCCGGTATGTTCCATGTTCTGCATGTATACTCAAATTCTAAAATACCTTGCATTTATATTAAAAAAATCACACTGTTCCTATCAATTACACACATCAGCCTTATTTTAAGAACAAAATTATGTGATTTCAAATAAGTTTATTTTTTGATGAGTTTTATTCAAAAACATCCAACAAAAGTTACTCCATTTTAGGAGAGGATGATTAAGATAATCACTGATCTAGCCATATTAGTGTGTCCAGTAAAATTATTTGTCTACACTTACCGATTGTTGGTTTGTGCAACTTTACCATGTCAATTTGCTGCAGTTATATGATGTTGCGCTTGTGAATCACCTCAGTTGTCTAATTATTGACACAGTTTGTAAACATATGGATAAATTAAATGCACATGCCATCAATGAGTTCTGATGATTTTTTTTTATTTGGCTAGTACATGTATTTCAGATAATGTGGGAGATTTCTGTACAGTGATATCATGAATAAATTTCTTAAATTTCTGCATTCATTTATGAATTTACAATTTTTTTTTTAGATTGCACAATGTGCCAAAACTCTACAGATAAGATTGTCAATGTCATCTGATATACTTAATCCTGAGGACAACGGAGATTACTACAGTATTCTGGAAAAATTTGGTGATTGGAGAAATACTATGTCAGTTATCTCCCCTGATGAAGTATTGAGTATATTGTTGAGAGCTGGAGATTTTGAGACTGCCAAACAGTGGTGTCAGCTAAAACACTTAACAAAGGAACAGTATATGGTACTCAAATTCATGTCAATATAATTGTTGGAGAAGGATTCTTTGTATAGATCCTATTTTATAAGTTTTGATTGCTTTATTGGGACAGCAAGTTACCTCCTTTAAAATCTGAATTGAGGATGCTAGCTGCTCTGATAACAAGATTTTCAAACACCTTTGATTGCTTTTAAGAACTGTCATATTTGAACAAAATAAGCGGAATAAAAATGTGTGTTTTTTTTTATATATATAAGGATTTCAAAATTTGACAGGTATTTCTTGATTTCCATAAGGTTTTTCCTTTGGAGCTTTTAGCTATTAAAACCTGCAAAGGAAATAACAAGAATTTCACGATAACTGCTAAAACAGTATTTTATGATGTGTTTGACAACATTATGAAAGGAAAAGTGTGTGTCACTGGGCACATTATGCTTTTAAATGGATAATTCCAGAGGAATTTGAGAATTTGACAAAAATGGCTGAACATGAACAGCAAACATCATTAACCAATAGAAAGTCTAGAAATAAAGTGTTCACGATTTAGTACTGATATCATATTTCAAAATGTTGTTTTGCTGTCTGTTTTAAGGGAGGAATAATTTCTCTTTTTTTGGTTAATCATTTTGGTGGTATGATAACTTATTTTCTGTCTCTCAAAAAATTCATTAAAAGCTAATGATTTATACTGATATTATGTAACAATAAAAAACAGTTTTTTCTCATATCTACTTATTGCTTCAGACAAAAAGTTTTAAAACATGGTTGTTAATTTCAGGATATTATAGAAAGACACCTGTTGCATTTGTTAAATGGTAAAATTGCAGATACAACTAAAGCCTTCCTTGTAAGTATAAAATGATGGTATTTTTGTTACAATTTTAAGGTTAGCCTGTCTAATAAAAATGTGATGACTTAACAGAATTCTACCGAAATTAACATAATATCAGGTCTACTAATGCAGTATCTAAATTATTTTCTTTCCAAATCAATATTTAAATTTGACTGCAATTTTTTTCACTTAGATATCTGTTAGTATGCTCAACAATGGGGGTAATCCTCCCAATCTGCTACTCCTCCTGAACCTAGTTTACAGATAGCGAAGGGTATCCTTTGTGACTGGGCCGGTCTTGTAACTCTTAAATTGATTTATATACAGGGTTTTATCCAACAGAAACTTAGAATTGGTTTTCATGTTTTATTTTGGTAATGAAAGATTTGAATTATACGAAACACATTGTAACAGTGATACTGGTGGATGACCCTATCTCATCAGGTACCCAGTCTTGCCATACACATGTAGCAGTTTTCTCTGGAATGAAAATTTTTTAGTATGGAGAAAGATGATTTTGGAAGTAAAATGTTGGAGTCACTTAATGTTGTTAAGGTTTAAAATAATTTTTAACCCATTTTATTTAACGGGTGCAATGATACGAAGGGTCTTCAGCTAGTACAAGTTGAAGAGACAGGTTTCTCTTTTGATTTTGGAGTTTTATTTGTTTCCTGCATGAACTTATATTTGAAGTAATTAACCAGACTTAATTGTAAGTGATAAAAGAGATACTTGTATTTGATTGGCCTCTCCTATGATTAGATATGTGAGATCATAGCTTATGTGTGATATTGTGTCAACTTCAATTTTTTCTATAGCAACTGATAACATCAAAGACAAACAAATGTTGTCATATTGCTCTGCACATTCATTCCGACAACAAATAGAGAGAAACAGAATTCACAATTTGTGGGAGCTTTATATCATTTCCTGTTATTATACCCGTGAAAACAAAGTTTGGGGGTGTATAGGAATCACCATGTTTGTCTATTCATCCGCCCATTTGTTTGTCTGACGTAATAATTTGAAAATCCATCTTGTTCTAAACCAGTTAAGTGGATTTCAATTAAACTTGACATGAACATAAGACACAATATGCATTTACACATGGATTATTTATCTCAGCTCATTCCTAGGCCAAATAATCCATGGATAAAATGTATTTTGTCTGTTTTGCTTTGCTTACAGTATGTCTTGTTTAATTTCAAAATAAAAATAAACTCATCAGAAGCTGTTATAATTTATTTTAAAATTAAATAGCTTGAGTCGATAACCTGTGATATACAATTCCCAAATGTTGTGAAACCTATATTTATCATATACTGTTGAGTTTTGTTTTCTCAATGATGTGAAAAGATAAAATACCTTTCATTGAATATGTAAATTCACTGTTCCATGGTAACAAACAAATTGAATGTAAGGAATTGACAGTATATATGAAGTTATCTTACTTAGTTTAATTTTATTTCAGATTTTGGAAAATACCAGGGAAGAGGATAGCATTATGTGTTTTGATATCTGTAATAAACTTGTAGAATGTCTGAATCATCAAAGAGAGGTTTTATTTATCATCAGTTATACATTAAAGCACCTGACCATACCACAAGAACAGTTAGAAGTCTACAAATTGAACAGGATTGGTTCAAAGGTATAATAATTGTAATACTATCATCTTATGATGAAGATTTTTTAAGGAGGAAAATAGACCACTATATTTCCAACACTTTTTCCAAAACTGGACAAAAACAGAGCCTTCATCTCAAGCATGTGGAAATGTTTAATGCTCCACCCAGCACTAAGAAAAGGCAGGTTCCTCATCAAGTTATATTATAAACATACTGCCTATAGGTGAGGGTGTTATGGTAGATTACTGCACGAAGAAAAAATATCACATGAAGAAAAAATATCACCCGAGCCGAGTCGAGGGTGATATTTTTTTCTGAGTGTGATATTTTTTCTAAGTGTGGTAATCTACCATTACACCCTCACCTAAAGGCAGTATGTTTTTTATTATACTGAATGCCCTGATCTATTCTGGTTTTGGTGATGCAGGAGAGAGAGAGAGAGAGAGGGAGAAACCCAATCAAAATCGATAAAAAATAAAAAATAACCATCTCTTAGTCACTACTAACTAAAAAAAGTTTGGGCCAGACCACCAAAACTAATACCTACCTTTATGTAATACAGAAAATAAATGTCCCAAAATATAAAAGAATCGGTTAACTGAAAAGTAAGTTATTGTGTGGAAAGCTATTCGTTGACAGACCCACAACAATGTCAACGACATCGGCAATATAACGTACATCATTCGGCAGCAAGTTTTCTACAGTAGAATAAAAAACAAAACAAAACAACTTGTCATATGATTTTTGTAAGCGTGGATGGATGAGAAATAGTAATCGGTAATCTTCGGCCGGAGAGGGTGATATTTTCCGAGTTCGGCAATGTTCGGTCTCAGAAGGTGATATTCTCGTTACTACGTTAATAATATCACCCGTTGCTAGGGATGGGCGGAGCAAAACAAAAACACTACAAAATACCACATCCTGAAGAACCAAGGAAATAACTGGATTACATAAGAAATTTGCATAAAGAATAATAATATGCATTAATTATTAAATGGGTTCAGTATAATAGAAGTGCCATTATTATCATTTATTAGGAAATCAGTGTTGAAATGCTTAGTTATTCAGGTGAGTTGTCAAGAACCGTTATCAGCTGTTGATTTTATATAACTGTACTTTCTTTTATTATTTTATAAATGCTTTTTTTGTTTTCATTTTAAAGTACAAAAAAACCCCAAAATATTGGTAAGCCGAGAAAACAAAAATCAACACGTTTTGCGGCAAATCATTTATTCGGAGATGTGTAAGAACTTACTTTCTTTAACTTAAAGACACATAATTGTATAGAAAGGTGCGCACATTTAAGGTTCACTATACATTAATTAAATAATATAGAAATATTGTACAACGATTTTGTTGTATTAAACATATCTGTCTGACAATTGTGAACGGTAAATCCAACAGGACATAAACAGATATATCTTGCCCCTGCCCGAGAAATACACGTCCCTTGGTTTTAACAAGATTGCGTTCACATGGATTACTTAAAACGTCTTAAACGAATGAATTGAAAACATTTTAAAAGTAGTTAGTAAAAATGATATATTATTCAACTTGGCTGTCAATTAAATATCATATATATGCTTAGTAGCCTGTAAGTGCTCTAATTTAGCTAGCTAAGGTTCAAATCGTTTAAAGCTGATAGATGCGAAAATATAAGCGTTTAATGGAGACTGGCAAATATTGAACACAAGCTAGCCACTGTTGCTGGCAACTTAAAAGCCTCTTGTATAAGTGTACTAGGTCCCTACTGTGAAAGTAAGATCATTACAGCCCATAAATAGAAAAATATAAGAAATATGGAGTAAATGTCAGAAAGGATTTTGCACCACATCTTCATAAAATATAAAAGAAAATTTCCAAGATCATCCAGTCTTCAAAACCCGTGATAATATTTGGTACAAATCCTGATGCCTAACTCACACCGTTAAGTTGTAAGGCTAAAGTAATAAAAACAGAAATATTTAAATCAACTAGGAGTTGAATACAACCTCTTATGAGAAGCTAAAGAAAAATCACAAGAACATATATAAGTGACAAGATCTATACCGAAATGCTAACAAAAATGCCAGTGACAACAATCTAAAGACCTTCCTGAAAGAAAGAAAATTAACAAAAATATGTTGACAGTAAGCTGCAAGGTGTGGGAACCCGTAGTATGTATTGAGTTTCACGACAATAGGCAGGTAAATGATGAACCTTACCACGTGTCCGATTCATCCGTTATATGGTCCTAATTTGGGGACGAACGCTTGTCTTATAGCTGCAGCCTTTTAATTTCAGCTGAACCTCTAGCATTAATTTTTTGCTGTCGAAATTGAAATTACATTTCCATGTTAAAGTCCTCAAACTGATGCTAAAAACTTAAAAATGCCAAACTTACCACTGCAGGTCTTAGACTTTATATCACTATAGATTTGTCCAACCAGTGCGCTATTACTATATACGGTGAACACGTAACTTTGGTTTGTTGCTATTTTATTCAGCTGATCGGCATTCACAGAGGGTCCAACACCAATAACATACACTATGACTCCTAGCTGATGAAGAGCACTTCCATCGTTAGATATAAAAGACTTGCCATCAGTAAAAAATAATAAAATTTTTAAAGTATAGTCTCGAGCGCGATTTTGGCTTTTAAACATACTGTCTCTATCTCTTGCAAATGCTAGTGCCATTTCAAAATTTTCTTCTCCACTGTTATAGTATATGGCACTTACCTTTATATTAAACAGAAGATTTATCGTTAAAACAATTGAAATAAAATCCGCCCCTTTTCATTGTGAAAAGCAAAAACACTAATTTTTACGGCATCAGTGCTTATGTCGAAAATGTCCACAAAATTATTGACAAAGTTTTGATTTTTTTTTAAGTTTTCACTTCTAACGCCTTCAAGATTCATCCAATAAAAATGCTATATCTGCCGGTTGGTTTCGACATTCTTCATGAAAGAAATTGTCATACTAAATACGATAGTTTGAATGAATAAAACAGGTTGCATTTTAATGAAATGACTGTATTCTTTATATAACAATCCTTATCCCTAAAATTGTATTGTTTTCACTATATCAACAGATTTACAAGATGTTTACAACAATACTGTCAGTAGTGAAAAGCACGTCATCTTCTTACTATGAAAACTGCAGTATTAAATCAAAGATATATATGAAAGAAGTATCTATCTAATTATTTACTTTAATGCTACATAAATTCACTGATTGATACTGTAATCGGCTGTTTTGTTATTTTCCCTTTAAAGTTGTTGCCTGATATTTCCAGGATCAATCGCACGTAAGCCTACAGCCGAGATACTGGAAAATCAATCGGAACACGCTCTTAAATTTCCATCATTCTTCAGAAATAATGTTCGGAGGTAAGTGTATGAATATGAGCATACATGTGCTTGAAATGCGATACGGTCGGACTCTGCACACACTTCCGCTCTATTCGCGTGGCATTAAGTTCCTACTCCAAAATCTTTTAAAATACAATATTATAAAAATATAGGCATCTCATACTTTTGAAACAATATTTTCAATAAAATCAATTAAAATATACTAGATTTTTGATTATAAATTTGCCTAAATTACAGACACCCGATACGTCACAATAAGTATCTGAGGTCATCATGACAAGAACGCTAAAATGACGGCAAAACGCAAGTCTGTAATGTTTCTGGAGAACACGAACTCTTAAGTTTTAAAATCAATGAATTAAATGGTCAGTTTCTTCAAATTTTCATGTCGAACTGTTATGTGTTTATGTTTTAAATCAAATTTTTGATATCTATTATGTCCACGCTCACAAGCAGAAAACATGGCTACCACTTACGTCAGAGGTTACTTTAACAGTATTAGATTTACTGGAAAATATCAGGCAAGTGGTCACGTGACGTTGTTTATGACGTTTTGAAGGTCGAGACTGGAACATCATCGCCCTACAGGGCGAGCTGTGATACACATCATAATTTTAGTCGAAACCTTTTAAAACGTCCGTTATTCTTGTTTTAACATTAAAAGCAGCAAATTGACACAGTTTTCATGCAGTATTCGTTATTGCATATGTGAAATAAACGCGATTACAAACTGATACGTACAATTTTTTTTGTTATGTAAGTTTTTTTATTTTCACAATTCCTAGTGGTCGATTCTATTCTTCAATAGAATCTTTTCTTGAATTAAAACCTACTCCGAATTAAATACTCCTCACATGTTTTTAATTCACAATTACAGGTTAATTATTACCTTTGGCAGGTAATAATTCTGCCTTTAAACTTACTGTCGCTAAAATGAGTGCGTCCCTGCAATTAAACGGGACCACCAAAGGAAAAAGTAATAAACGTCAATACATGTAAATGTAGTCAACAGATGAAAGTGGAAACATTTTAATATTAAACTTAAAATACTGATAAAGCCGTAGCGGGACCAAAGAAAAATAATGCATTGACAGTTTAAATTTCAGAAATGTAGAAGGTGCAGTTTGGCTTTACCGGACTAATTACGCTTCCTAATTACGAAATATAATAATCCGATATAACATACTTTATACATGAACAAAAGTTTTTTTAGAGAATTTTTCTATCGTTCTATATAAAATCACTTTCATCTCATCATTGAAATGACGTTTACCTGCGCGTGTTGTTTAAACACGTGGGTTTGTTATGAATTGTGTGATTTGGACCCGTCCAGATTTAGGGAAGAAAGGTGCCCCAAAACAAAATACGAACATTTTCTATTATTTGTCAGTTTGCAAGTTGGTAAAATCATTCAGTAAGGTTTTTATTTCTTTAAACAGCTTCGAAAAAGAAGGTTATGTCTAAAAAAGCTCCGGACTACCTCTCTCGCTTTTGTAGACATAACCTTCGATTCGCAGCTGTTTAATTGAAATAAAAGCCTACCTTCATCCTTTAACCATTACTTATTTCAATCTTACATTACATTGGCATTACAGTCGAAGTGTAGTCACCTTAGGAAGTTAGAAATATAGAAAGTTATGTTTAAAATTAAAATAAACATATTGGTTTTAATTCCAATTATCCTACTTCTAGTGATAGCAAAAACATTAACAAATCGCATACTTTCCGTCACTTTAACTGAGAATCAGTAGAGCTGTAACTTTAAACACCATTGTATGTTATGTCTGAAAGTGTAAGTTTTTAAAAAATACTATTCGATCATAATCTTCCGAGTGCAAAACGAAAATAAATAAATAAATTAAAAAATAAAAACTTCACAGGTAAGATGGTTGCCACGATATGGCTGAAATACTACCGACGTGTCGTTAAACACCAACCAATCAGGTAAGATGAGCTACAGACATGTTCAGCGATATACATTGGAAGTCTTCTGCTAAATAATCATCTCGAAGAAGACAGTGTGAATCAAAAGTCGAGCTGCATGTTTTTTTGATATTTTTATACACTTTGCATAAGGTAACTTATGTGTTTCGCATGCGCAGCATGATACGATCGCAGCATGTTGGCATGTGAAAGGTGAACAAATGAAACTTTGGGTAAGTGTGGACACAGTATTTTGTTGGACACAATAATGTGCTGAACACATGTTTTGGACACAGTATAGAGCTGGACACAGTTAAGTGCTGGACACAGTAAAATGCAGGACACAGTGATATGACTGAATAAAGATCATTTTGACTCATATTATCCTCAAAACTGGTGTTATATTTTTTCATAAAAGGAATTCAAAGATACCAAAGGGGCAGACAGAAATCGTTAAGTCGGAAGACAGACAAGGCCATGGCCAACGAAATGAAACGAAAGACAAACATAACACACAACACTACACTGAAAACTAAAGCTGAAGTAACACGAACCCTACAAAAACCAGGGTGAGTTCTTAATTGTAAGAAACCCAATAAAAGTTTTAAATTTTAATAACAGGTTAACTTAAACCTTCAGTAATGGAGAAATATTAATACCACGAACCAAGCATAAGAATGCCTAAACTATATATGTAATGACATTCAAATGTAACAACGATTGGCCATTAAGGTTTACAATGTAACCTCAGTAACAGTAAACATAAAAACAACGTTATCCACTGGATCACAGGTTCCTGGCTGGAGAGGGGCACATAAAGTATTAGATGTTGTGTAAATCCACTGTAGAATACCCATGTGAGAGATCAGAAGTGCATAGTCCAAAGAGACAAGAAAAATTAAAAGATACAACCTAAAAGATAAAACGAAAACAAAAAGCACAACGCATAGGAATCCACGAACTATTTTACAAAAACAGAAGTGGGATCAGGTGCTTGAGAAGGGTAAGCATTTTCTTTCTTGGGCGCAACACCCATCGTAGAGTTCTTATGCCAAAATCGGTGTTAAATCAGGGTGTCAAAATCAGGAGTGTCAATTTGAGTCAAATCCGGAAGGAATCGCACGAACTTCTATTAATAGGAGTGGGATCAGGTGTCAAGAAGGGTAATCATCCCCTATATTGCGCGATACGCGTCGTGGAATCCTTAAAGTCTAGTCTGGGTAAACGTCAATCCGAGATAAGGTCAACTTATTTTTTGTATTACCGGTAACATGTCCATAACTAAATGAGATACAATGATACCATATGGATAAACCAATTCGTGATGGCGACCATACAATTTAAGGAGGGACGACTTCAACCTTGATTGGATTTATCCTTGTTGTAGCAATTTATGCGACAACAGCAATTCTCTCTTAAGAATATTCTCATACACGAGACAGCCACGAGAGTATCGAATCAACTGCGAAACATAAACCCCGTTGGCAGGGGAAGCAGGAATATTGCCACATAAATATGGGACATTTACAATAGGAAAGTTGAAGACATCCCGTTGTCGTAAATCTTAGATACAAGTTTTCCCTCTTGGTCAATTTCAATTTCAAAATATATAGCAGATTTTGTTGAATCTGTATGGTCACTGAACGTGCGATTATTCTATTACAAGACATCATTGATATAGCGAAAAGTAAAGTTGAACGATCTGGCCAATTTCTATTTTTTATTTCGCAGGAGTCCCTGAATGAATTCTGCTTCATACGAGTTCAAAACCAAATCGGCTAGAGAGGGCGCACAATTTGTGCTCATTGGAATACCATGTTTTAAGCGTCCAATCCTACCCAAATTTTCGACAGTGGTGTTCATGTGCCACAACCAGATTTGACATAACAAATTACTTTAAGACTACCTGTTCGACTTCAAACGTCTTTATTTGATTGATTCATCAGCAAAATAAATACAGACTACAGGATTCACCATACAATGAAAGGAATTCGAAGATACCAAAGGGGAAGGCATAAATCGTTAAGTCGGAAGACAGACAATACCAAGGCCAACAAAATGAAACGAAAGACAAACATAGAACACACAACACTACACTGAAATCTAAAGCTGGAGTAACACGAACC
>JAULBM010311486.1:0-14077 GCA_032357055.1 Geukensia granosissima | reverse complement strand
TCAACAATTACAAAAAATCTCCCCAACCACTCAGCCTACTCGGTGGAATGGTCCTGTTTTTACCGTTACTTGAAATAGCAAAAAGGAGGGTGGTATATTTTAAAAATCTTCTTGTCTGAAACTACAGAGCCAATTGCAACAGAACTGGTGGAATGGTCCTCCCATGGTCCTATACCAAAATTATGTCTAACATCCCTGCCAACCAACCAAGGTGTCCACTACAGCCGAACTTAGTTGAACAAAGGACCTACGTGAAATTCATTTGGAAATCTTCTTGTAAGAAACTACTGATCGATTTCAAGTAAACTTTGGTGGAAGTGTCCTTACATGATCCAAAATTTATGCTGGAATCCTCATTCACCAACCCAGATGGCCACCACAGCTGAACTTAGTTTAACATAGGACCTGATGGGAAATTCACTTGTAAATATTCTTGTCTGAAACTACTGAGCCAATGG
This sequence comes from Geukensia granosissima, assembly GCA_032357055.1. Taxonomy (NCBI): domain Eukaryota; kingdom Metazoa; phylum Mollusca; class Bivalvia; order Mytilida; family Mytilidae; genus Geukensia; species Geukensia granosissima. The sequence continues at coordinate 13,619 of JAULBM010311486.1, read as the reverse complement.
CAACCAAACTTTCATGGAATGGTCCTTACATGGTCATCTACCAAATTATGTCCCGCATCCTTATCAAACAACCACAACCGGACTTAGTTTAACATATGACCTTATGGGAAATTCACTTGAAAATCTTGTCTGAAACTATTCAGCCAACTGAATCCAAACTTAACATAGGACCCTATGGGAAATTTACTTTAAAATCCTCTTGTCTGATAATAATTAGCCAGTTGCAACCAAACTTTAGTGGAATGGTCCTTGCATGTTTTTGTAACAAAATTTTGTTTGGCATTCTTGTCCATTAACCAAGTTGGCTGCCATAGCCGAACTTAGTTTAACATAGGACCCTATGGGAAATTCTCTAAACACCTTTGTCTGAAACTACTCAGAAAATCGTGGTCAAAATTTGGTGGAATTGTCTTCTACTGAATTTTTGCTTTGAATTCTGACAGCCAACCGAGATATCCAACACTGCCAAACTTAGTTTAAGATAGGACCCAATGGGAATTCCCCTCCAAATCTGCTTGTCAGAAACTACTGTGCTAATTGCAACCAAACTTTGGTGAAATGATCCTTGAGTGGTCCTCTACCAAAATTATGTCCAGCATTCCAACCCCCTTGCAACCAAAATGACTACAAAGCAAATTGCAATCAAACTTTGGTGGAATTGTCTTCTTCCAAATTTTTTCCATTGCACCCTGAGAGCCAAACAAGATGTCCGACACTGCCGAACTAGGTTTAACTTAGGACCCTATGGGAAATCTGCTTCAAAATCTTCTTGTCAGAAACTACTGCGCCAATTGCAACCAAGCTTTCGTGAAATGATCCTTTGGTGGTCCACCACCAAAATCATTTCCAGTAATCCTCCCCTCCCCTGCATCAAGATGACTGCCTTTACTCAAAATATATAAAAGGGATGGTATATTTTAAATATTGCAGTTAACAATTGAGTCAATTGTTACCAAACTTTGGTGGAATGGTCCTTAGATGGTCTCTAATGCAGTACCGCTCAACAACCAAGATGACTGCCACAGCCACACTTAGTTTAGCATAGGACCCTATGGGAAAGCTTGTTTAAATGTTCTTCCAAAATTGTGTTCTGCATCCCTGCCTATCAATTAAGATGGCTGTTGTTATAATGAGGGCTGTTAGGGGAATTTACTAGAGAATCTTATGGGAAACTACTGAGCCAGTTGTCCTCTACCAAATATTGTACAACATTCTTTCCTGGCAAGGATACGTGAGGAGTCTCTGTCAGGTGAGCAATACAGGCTCTTGGGAGTCTCTGGTTTTCTTTCTCATCTGGTTTTGATGGGGTTTGTTTCAAATGATTCCTTGTGAAAAATGCAACAGCAGTTACTCTGAGCATTTTGGTAGCATTTACCTATTTTTATATAAAAAGGTAAGAGAGTAAAAGAGGCAATTTAGCAAGCGATTTTTTAGCAGATTTTAATAGGGATTATCATTTAGATTCGTTTCAATGAAAGCTCTCATTACTATAAAAACGGATTGTTTCTATCTCTTACCATTTTGGAGATAAAATGGGGAAGAAATCAATTTCGCATGATATGAATTGTTTATATGTTCTATCTGATTTTGATGGGAGTTTTTCCAAATGATTCCCTTTAAAACCGTAATAAAGTTACTCCAAGACTTTTTATGGCATACACTGATATAAAAGATGTCAAGGGTTATAGAAGACAATTTTCCACGCAATGAGAAATTTCTGTTTGTTATCCGATTTTGATTTTTTTTCCTTTAGATTTGTCTTAATGAGAGCTTTCAGTACTATTAATGAATTTGGTTGATGTTTTTTTCATAGATTCCAAAAGAAAATAAGTCAGACAGTCTTCCAGGAAAATTACAAAAGTTGGAGCTGCCATATTTTTAAATTTTCATATGGTTGCAATTTATCTTCTGATTCCATTTTTCTATGGTTGCTAAGTACTTTTCCAAATGTTAAGAGGTCTTAGAGATTTCCAGGAAATTTATTAAAGTTGGAATTGCAATAAATTTTAATGTTAAGAATCCATTGCAATTGATCTGATTTAATTTCTATTTAAATTCTATATATATTTTTTCAAAAATATAACAGGTCTTAAGAGTCTTCCAGGAACTGCCATTTCATGCAACTTCACCACAAATTTCACTTAGATATCAAGCACTGTTTCTGTCTGAGAAAACAAACACTTGGAAAAGACAGATATTTGAAGTTGAATACTTTCCCGGGAATGATCGTCAGGTCAAGGTCAGCAAAATTTGCATCTGAAACATGCAGCATCCAAATCCCTGGAATGGTGTAGGAGCAATGAGCGGCATAATGTACCTACATTTTGGCGACCCTCCCAACAGTCATTTCGAACATTTTTTCAATGGAAAGGTCTTTCGATTTTCACGGTCTAAATCTACGACTTCATGTTGTATGTGTTTAGGAGAAAGACTTAAAATACGTTTAATTATGCTACTATAATGGATAAACAACATTGTATTTTACGCTTCAAGTACCACGAAACAAGAACATCAATTCACATGATATCTTTTATAAGTCTTGCCAGCACTGCTTCAAAAATTTGAAAATCTGACCTTGAAAAAAAATTAAAGCCTTTAAAAACGGAAAAGACCTGAAATAAAATTTAAGCCTTGAAAAACGGAAAAGACCTTGAATTTCAGTCGAAATATAGTGTGGTTCCCTGAAGTAAACTTATTTTCATAAATACTGAACAAAAAGAAATACTGAGATTTTTGTTATTATTACCTAGATATAATGATTTATTTGGAAATTGATAAATTGACTGAATGTTTATAACGTCCAGTGGCAAATATTTCATGCATATTCAGGACGAGAGCATATTAATGAATGATGATGACCCTGCTTTGTACTAGACCGACACGCTTAGCCGGATTTTTAACGTGCTAGCTCACAAAAGCAATAGTCAGCAGGAAGACATGCCACTTTACCCAGACACATTATTCCGACTCTGGACCGACTTTGTCTTTGCCATTACTCTTAAGTGCCGCGTGCTTAGCTGAGAAGCAGCAAATACCAATATTAATGTCTTTGGTTTGACCAGGCCGGGGATCGAACCCACGACCTTCCGCACTCGAGGCGAGCACGCTAACCATTACACCACAGAGACGGTCGTGATTCCATGTGTAAGAAATGTATATGATTATCTGATTACCCCTGATCCTTCTGAGTGGACTTATTTACATGTGAACATTTTACATGTAGGTACTTTCCATCACAAGACTTCACTTGGCAAAACTATAGTGTCTGTTTTGAAAATATTAATTAAAAACAAACTTATATTTGCCTCATAATAACAAACCTACAATTCATTTTATTCTTAATTAAGTCAATTTTGAAAAATGTTCAAGGAAATAAGAAGTTCATCATATGTTACATACATATACACTGTATACGTCCTTATATTTATATTGAAGTTTTATATTGTATAAACATACTATATGAATACAGAGTATATACCCTTAAAAAACAACCTTGCATCACTACACTGAAAACAGCTCAGGAGAGACAGAAAAATAATTATTTCTCCACAAGATTACATTGGCCACGGATCAAAAAATAAACAGACCAGCATATTAAGTAACATTTGAAAACTCGCCTGGTCCGATTTTAAAAGGGTTTTAATTAATCAATTCTCCGTCTGTATCATATAAAACTATTATCATGTTGCGAGGTGAAATAGAAAAATTTCGTTGGTCAACTGACTGCATATGAATACTTATATACAGTGCCCTAGAGTTACCTGGCCCTTTAATAAATGTATGCACTTTACAAGGCAGTCTGTGTTGTCCATTATTGATTTTCTAAAATTAAATAGGTCAGTGGTCAAATACACGACATCATGTTTGTGTATCGTACCGTTAATCTTATCATCAATGGTCACTTAGCAAGCAGCACAGCTACAGATATAGCGAGGACTTAATATTTCAGGGTAATAAATTTATACTAAAATGTAAAAATGTTTAAAGGATCAAATATATATATATGGTTGGAAACCGTTTCAATTAATCGTCCGAGGGAACATTTTTCCCATTACATTTTCTCATCATTGAATACTAATAGTGATATAGTAATAAGGCCAAAGTTTTGCGTCCGGGTGCTGCTAGATTTTTGTTCCCGATTTAAAAAAACAAACACACAAATATTTCAGAAAATCATTAGTAAATCAAGTATGTGAAATTTTATTTTCCTTATTCATACATAAAACAATCGCTTATTTTAAATTTAGCATGCTTTTTTTATCGATATACATAAATATATACAAAAATATATTTCAACTTATATGAACTAGTATTAGCTTGTGTGGCATATATATCCCAAATGTTGTGTTTTTATCCCGAGCGTGTTTTATATCCTGGCTGGCTGTAAGCTTTCAAAAATTTGACCGCACACAAAACAAATAAAAAAAGACACGAGCTTATAATGAAGGACAGTTTTATTGTGTTTATTGTGATGTCGACCTCATGATACTTATCTCGATAAGTCACGATAAATCTATGCTGAAAAATTATTATGTCAACGGCAGAAACAGGCAGTTCATGGTAAATAGTCATAAAAACACGAAAAATATCTCGACACTTCTAAAAACTGTCGCGATAATATATATTATCTCGACAAGTCACGATAAAACGAGAAAAAGTCAACATAACGGGATAATTATCGTAACTTTGCATGATAATATCACGAGTTGTCGAGATAAAACTATCTCGACCAAAGCTATGTGGATGTCAGAAATAAGCCACCATAAAAAGGACGTTATAAGTCGAAAAATACAACTTTCGTCCCTGAGTGGCGAAACGATGTGGGGCCGAAAAATTTTCATCCCCACTTGTCAACTTGGCGAATGCGTGAGCTAGCGTTCTAAGTTTTTTTGCTTATTGAGATAAGTGTATCAAAGGGGTTATGGTGTAAGTCTCTCTGTTTAATGTTTTGTCACTGGTGAAAGGTGGAGGGTTCAGTCCTCACAAACCGGTTTAACCCCGCCACATACCAATGTGCCTGTCCGAAGTCAGGAACCTGTAGTCCAGTGGTTGTCGTTGTTTGATTAGTCATTTATTGTTATATGTTCACTATGTTTGCATTAGATTGGGTCGATTGTCGTGTTTTATTAATAGTTTCACATTTTGTATTTCGGGATCTTTTACAGCTTTCGTTATGGTATGGACTCTGTGTCATTGTTGATGGCCTTAATGGGACCTGGGTCCTTTTTTTCATATGTTTTAAATCGAAAAAACAACATTTTTTCGTCCCTGAATGGCGAAATATTTGGAATCAAAAAAATAATTTCTATTCCAAAGTGGCGAAATGATTTGGGATGGAATAAAAATTCGCTGCAGGTGGCGAAATTTAAATAAGTAAGGCTGAAAAATTTTCGTCCACGCTGTCAAACGGTGTTTTCGGTCGAAAAATAAATTTTGTCCCCTAAGTGGCGTATAATCTTGGACCGAAAAATTTTCATCCCCATCTGTCAAGAGGACGTTTTATGCCGAAAAACGAATTTTTGCCAGAAATTGGCGAAATGATTTAGGGCCGAAAAAAGTTCAATCCTAGTAGGTGAAATAATTTGGGGCCGAAAATTTTCCGTTCCCATTTGTCAAAAGGAAGTTTTTGATAGAAAAATACACTTTTTCTTACCTGAGTGGCTAAATGGTTTGGAGCCGAAAAATTGTCATCCCTTTCTGTCGAAGGATCGTTTTTGGCTGAAAAAAATATTCTTCCCCAAGTGGCAAAATGATTTGCAGCTGAATAAAAATTCGTCAATATGTGGCGAAATAAGTAAGGACCGAAAAATATTCGTCGCCGCTCTCAATCGTTATATTTATAGATTTTCAGTGGCGAATGATTTGGGGCCGAAAAATTGTACTCCTCATCTGTCAAAAGAACGTTTTATGCAGAAAAATGAATTTTGTTCCATAGTGCCGAAAGGATTCGGGGCCGAGAAAAGTTCGCGAAATAATTGTTGGTACCCACTTATCAAAATACGTTTTAGGTCGACAAATAAATTTTCGCTCCTAAATGGGGAAATGATGTAGCGCTTCAGTCGCGCGAGGATCGCTTTTGAAGTATAAATGAGCCCATACAAATAAGGTACTGTTGGAGAGAAAAATGTATGAGCTTTTATAAACATGTTTTTTTTTAAATGTTATTGACCATCAAAAAAAATTATAGCCCTACCCCTTCCAAAATTTCGATTTCTTGCCATTCAACTGTAATACTGGAGTTTGTATGAAGTTTTGGTGCATTATTTGTATAAAATTTAATCAAATAAGTTTAAATTTATAACCCCATGTTGTTTATTTGTGTTACATGTATTTTAATACAAAATGTTAATGAAAAACCAGGATTTTGGAAATTTCAGATTTTTCCAGTTTTTCTCCTTCTTCGTTTTAGGCGGGAACGCTCTAGTTTGACCTAGAAAAGGCAATTTAAAAATTTTCGCACATTTCTTTTATTCGGATCTTCTCCTGCAATTCATATCAGAAGAGTTACTTTTAAATTTCCATTCAGGTGCGCCTCAAACTTTTTATGCATGTTATCTTATCTTAGTTTAATAACTTAATTATTCTGCAGTGTTTACAATGTGTACTCCCGGTCTCGCACACGCTCGTGCAAAGAGCTACTTCCGGCAAACAATAGCTGACTTTACAATATAAAATCCCTGTAAAGAATTAAAAACTCGGCGCAGTTTGAAGTACATCGTGATTGCTTTAAAGTATCATTGCAAATTACTTGCACTTTTTTCAATCTACAACAGTATTTGTAAGTATACGAAAGAAAGTTTTTCTTTCACAACGTTTTACCCGTTCCAACAAACTCTGACGTAGAGTAAAGTTGTGTTTGGACAATAAACATGGTTTATTTGAATAGTATCATATATTTGGCATCTTACAAGCTCATCAAGAAACCTATGCTAAGATGTTGTTTCCCTCCAAATTTTATGACAATTGTACTCTACCCCTAAAATAATTAATTAAATCTATTCAAAAAAACAGTAATGTTAATAAAAAAACATAATTTATATGTCTTAAATAGTGTCGTCAATTGATAGAAAATGATAAAATAAAACAAAATATATGCGTTAACAGATTAAATAGTCCAGATTTCTTCTTAAATTTTCGAAAAATGGGCAATTAACAAAATATAGATTTTTTAAAAATGATACGCAGTTCCCTTTACCCAACTTTTCAGTACTTCTTTTGCCCAAGGTACTGTGATTTGATGAATTATATTTACGTTTTATTGTAGTTAAAGTAAGTTTAGAGACAAAAACAGTTTTCTAGGAAAATATTACCTGTTTCCAGCATTTTGACTATCAGCCCAAGGGGAAACTTGGCCATACAACATAATTACTCAACTTATCTTAAGTTAGAACATATCTCTCTATATCTGTTATCACATATAAATTTAATGTTAAAAAGACATGTTTTGGTTTATTTCAAGAACTTTGAGTGTATGGATAATTCTTGCAAATTTTCATTTTGTGTTATTTTGTACTCTTTTAGTATGTCAATAAGATGTCAATGAGATTTTACATTAAGTTGTGGTAATTTTTAATAATTCAAAATATTTATGTACTATTTATCCAACAGTTGCCTAACTTTGACATATATGTGAAGTAACAACTAAAAACCTTGCCTACCCTACTACTTGCTACTGATCAAAGAAACAGGACTATGAATACTAGGTATCAACCATTAAGTCCGACAATCAACGCCGTCGCTCCATAAAAGGAAGTCTTAGAGTTAAACGCCGTTATAAAAAAGCCAAATAGTCGTTTCTGAAAAAATAAAAAAAACCAAAACAAAATAGAAACGTAAATTATACTTCTAGTAGTTTAGATTCGACTGTTATGTGGAGAAGGGCTGTCTCATAGACAATCATGCCACATCTCCTATTTTTATAGTCCTAAAAAAGCAATGGCAGATGTTACAGAAGACTACAAGTTATTGATAATGCCCTGACCTGGGCAACCGTCGTGAAGCCGTCCTGGATTTGAGGGCGGGTCATCCCTCTTTAGACACATAAGCCACATCGTAAGATCAAATCAATAAATATATTGCGGTAAAGGTCAACATAACTATCACACGAAAGTTCGTTTTTATTTGGGTAGAATTTGTAATGAAACAGGTAACGGATAATTCCACTAATGATTTTTTATCCTTCTCTTAGCACAGTTTAGATAATAAGATGCCACGCTATTTCCCGCTAATTTTGTTTTAATGTGAACGTTTAACAGAACTTCTATACATATTTAAAAGTTAAATTGTCGAAAAACTATAATTAATTTTAAAACTTTACTTTATTTTTTTCAGGAAATGGTTGATTTAATTATTGATAAAATAAAACTACAAAAGGTTATTGAGGAACATAGATTCTATCCCTCAAAATTTCACAATGTGAGTAAAGAAAACTTTTGTTCATTGTTGGAGTCAGATGAAATGTGTATGCATATGTTTGGGAAAGAAAGACCAGTGATTGAATGTGTACCATATCGACCAATTAAATCAAATGTTGAATACATGATGCAAGAAACTACGTCAGTCATTGGTTCCAGCTTAGAGAATGTTATTAAATTTTTGCTCACCTTTAGCCAGAATTTTCAAATACTCATTGGGACAATGTATTTCATAGAAGTTTATGGAAATATTGACGAATTGACATCTCATCTTCTTAGTCATTTGCACCACGCATTAAATACAAAAACTGAAAATATTATCGTGCGAATGTTTCATGATAAAGATATCAAGGATGATGACAAAAAAACGTATGAGTGGCCGGAGATTTCAACACATTCCTAAACGCGTGAGTGATGTCTATGTGTCGAACAACAAATTAGATCAGCAATTGAACATATTAGAAAGAAATAATTTTTTATGTCGTCCTTGAACACCTCTCCACATTTGTAAGTCTGAAAAGTACGACTAATGGGTAAAACAGTTTTTCATATGCCAGAAAATCCTGACTTTTAGAGTATGTATATATTTATTTTTAATAACATTCATGTCAAAAAGTCTGATAAATGAGTGGAGAACTCGGTCATCTCTGGTTAACCAGCATAGGCATCGACCCAGTGATGTCATAACATAAGTCTACCAATGTTGAGTTCAAACTATATATAAACAACATGAATATACAATGTTTAATCCAGATTATTTTTAGTTCAAGACAAGACATTTGTTCAAGTTTTAAAAAAAATTCTGGTTAAGAACCAAGTGATTATAGATCTTATGCCATTACTTTACTTTAATTTATAATTCTGACCTTAAAAGATAAATATACAATTTATAATCCAGATTATTTTTAGTTTGCGACAAGACATTTGTTCAAATTTTGAAACATTTTTGGCAAAGATTCATGCGATTAAAGAATTTATGTTATTTTCCATTTCTTACTTAAAAGATGTATATACAATGTATAATCCAGATTATTTTTAGTTCGCGGCAAGACATTTGTTCTAATTTTGGAAAATTTTTGAAGGATCCATGCGACTAAAGAATTTATGCTACTTTACATTCACACTTTATAATTATGCCCTGAAGAGATGAATATACAATGAATAATGCAGATTATTTTAGTTCGCGACAAGACATTTGTTCAAATTTTGGAAAATTATTGGTAAAGATTCATGCGAATAAAGAATTTGTGCTTTTTTAGATTCAGGATTTACACTCCGACCTTAAGAGATGAATATACAATGTTTAGTCCGGATTAATTTTAGTTCATTAGTTCAAGACATTCGTTCAAATTTTGGAAAATGTCTGGTAAAGATCCATGCGACTAAAGAATTTATGCTTTTTTACATTCAGAATTTATAATTCCGAACTTAAGAGATGAATATACAGTGTATAATCCAGATTATTTATAGTTTAAGACTAGACATGTGTTCAAATTTCTGGTAAAGATCCATGCAACTAAAGAATTTATGCTACTTTACATTCAGAATTTATTATTTTGACCATAAGAGATGTATATACAATGTATAATCCAGATTTTTTACGTCGCGACATTTGTTCATATTTTGGAAAATTTCTGGTAAAGATCTATGTGACTAAAGCATTTATGCAATTTTACATTCAGAATTCAAAAGTAGAACCTTAATATGTAAATTGTGCAATACAGATAATTTTAATACGTGACAAGACATGTAATCATATTTTTTGAAAATTTTTGGTAAAGATTCAATGCGACTAAAACATTTATGCTAATTATATCAAGAATATATTCTGACCTTCTAACTATTTTTTTTTTCAAGACAAGACATTTATCTAAATTTGGAACTTTTTGGTATTATTTTTTGTGCCCTTTAAATTTATTGTATTTTTCATTCAATAATTATAAATTAGGATTCTGACCTAAACCATGAATACATAATGCTAAATTATTTTTGTTTCTTGACAAGGTAATTTAATGTTAAAAAGATTTGTGGTATAATTTCAGGAGTTCATGAGAATATGCCATGTTTTATAAATGTCAGAATTTAATCATCTGATCGTCTTTTTTCATGTTTTTGTTTTGACAAAATATATAGAAATAATTTGCATAACAACATTTTAAATCGTCCCAAAATGTTTTTATAAAAGATGTACAATATATGTTTTTGGTTTTAATAAATCCTATAAAAACAATACTTTCTTTCGTTTGGTAAATTTTCATCCGCATTCTATTTTGACCTTAAATAACATGATTGAAATCGTTTGCGTGTAACGTGCATCGTGTATCGCCTGGTTTGTGTGTAATCGTGTGCGTGTAACATGTGAATCGTGTGCGTGTGGTGTGGAACCTTTTACGTTCCAGGAGGTGTAGCTTAACAAAGTTTAGGCTTACAGACCTTTGCCTTTTTATCTTATTTGCCTGTTTTTGAAAATATAACTAACGCTATCAAATTCACGAAAATCTTAACGTCTTCCAATCAAAATTGAACGTTGTAGATCGAGTTGCATTAGACTTTCTATTTGAAAACATATTTTTGTCTGCAAAAATGTTTTCTCCATAAAAAACATTCAAAGAAACAAAACTGTTAAGTGTCTCTCTCATCCTCAGATTAAATTAGCACCAGAAGCCAAACAGCTATTTCTCCACAAGACAAAACAACCTTAGTCCAAGGATATCCTGGAAGTCTGAGTTCTATTTGCAAGTTAAAGAGGACACAACTCGTTGTGAGGTTAAGGTTATTTATTCAAACATGAAAATTATTATCTCACATTATATAACGATATATAATAATAATAATAAATTTGAAATAAAATACAGTATTCAGATAGTTTAGTAAATCTGAACCAAAATGATTAAATGACAATTATCATTGGGGATAAAAAAAAGCGCCCCACCTTAGGTAAACAGAAGATTTATAACCAAGATTTACAAATTGTAAATAAAAATGTAGAACACAATAACATGCTAACACTGGGTATATCAAAACAGTGAAATCAACATGAAACAAATGAATTGCTAATATGTTCTAACAATACATACAGAGATGGGGAAAAAACTTGTGGAAATCAAATAGCATGGTTAATTTTAATGAATACAAATTACTTATTGGGCGGTTGATGATGGGAAATTGGAAATATCTTGAAATTTTTCGGAAAAAACAAAAATGGCGTCTGCCTATTCTCAGTGAAAAATTCAGAATGTTTGGTGACGCAGCACGTGTAGAAAATTATCTGTGCGCTTATTCCTGATTAGTTAATCCTACCAAATTTTATAATTACTAACCAAAATGAATCACTAGTGAGATCATGCACTGTCCATGCATTCCTTGACCGCATGTATCTTAAATATTGCATAACCGTCTGTAGTTTACAGACTTTCTTTGTTCTAAATTTACTGCCTATCTCTAATCATCAATTAAATAAGATATGGGAACCAAAAATTATTTTATTCATCAAGAAAACTGATTTTTTTCAGTTTTGTGGACGAGATTTCGACACTAGACTCTCCAGTAGGACCTCATGGTGTTCCTCTCCTCGCTTATCAAATTCTCTACTTATTTGACTTTCTTCAAGATCTATAACAGCATAGGATAGTCCAAACGTTTACCGAGTAATATGTTTTATCCTACAATTAAGCTTTTTACTTTCCAAATACGAGTGCTCGATTATAGCGAAGTGGTATTCGTAAAGTAGCACTATATAGTCTCCTGTTATCCAAACGCATTATAAGCGAGCCGAAATATTGAATTTGGAACCAGCTGACTATTGTCTCCTAATACGTCCGCGTTTTTAAGAAATCAAGAATGTTGAAACGATTTTACAATTTTAAAATGGAAATCGTCCATTTATTTACCATTTAAGAAATGCATGATGAAAACAATTCATGCACAGTGCCGGAAAATATCAAAAGGAATTCGAAATTACCAAAGGGGCAGACAGAAATCGTCAAGTCGGAATTCATTTTTACTCGCTGTGAAACGGGTAAAAACACTCCTATTCTGACTCTAACTGTACGTGCCTATAGTTTGGGAGGCTCTGGTTTTGAAGAACATACGCTTAAGTATCAAGAGAATCATGGAAATCCAGCTGGTACTGCACAAAAGGAAATTACTTACTGCATATTGATATGAAAAATGATCTTTTCATCACAACTACTTTATTGTGGATGACTAGGAAACAACGGCGTCACATTTTGGCATTTGTCTACATCAGTCGGGGATTTGTGTTTTATCAAAGACGTGAAAGAAGAGTCATTGAACCCAACATTTCCGACAGTTAAATCATAAACTGACCTCGGCAACTTTCTAAAAGATGTTATTCCATTCTAAATAAATCATTTAAAAATGCTTAAAATAAAAATTAAGAAAACTTTACAAATGGAACACAGAAAATGTAGATTGTATCTTTCTGGCATATATTCCATATTCTAAGTTTAAATTTACTATGAAGGAATTTTTTCTAATGTGCTGGTCTTGAAAAGATTTCTGCTTGCTTCGGTTGTATGCTTTTATTTATTTTTGGGTACTGGAATTAATGTTGGAAAGATACAGTTTACATCTTTCCAACATTGTTAATTCTTATATTTTTTGTCTGTATCAAGTTATTTGATCCGATTAATCGTACCAAAAAATTACTGTAATACAGTCCACGGGCCTACACATAATTTTCTGTTTTCCAGTATTTTGTACCGAGCGTACCTGATGAAGGTTAATCCAGAAAAGCTCTTCGTATTTTCAATAGATGTTCTTCTATTTTGTGTACAATCTGTTGGATAAAAGAAGGAAAGCAAGACACTTTTTAGGCAGTGCACATTACAAATAAAATGTGGATTTTTTTCTTTCTGACATATATTCTATATTCTCTCTTTCAAACTTTAGGTTGTAGATTTTACGCAGGCAGACGTCTAATCCAGTTTAACGTCACCCTGAAGTTGAGTCAACATAGAAACATTTTCTTTAGTTTAAAGAAAGAAATCCCTACGTCATTTCACATCAAGCATAATTCTGTGGGGATAATTGTTTACAAAGCAATACTTAAAACATTTGTGGTTTGATTTTCACAATTTTGAATCAATGTTCTTAGGCCAAATTCTTCATGATTTGGTTGACCGGTACGAAATATCCATTTCACAGATGACAATGGATATCTTCCGACTGTCATGAATACAA
>JAULBM010311475.1:0-14077 GCA_032357055.1 Geukensia granosissima | reverse complement strand
CTACTACTGTAGTGGTAAATACGTCAATAAGACTGCGTCTTCCCCTAACCCACTTTAGTCTTAGTGCACAATGATGAATTGGAGAAAACTTGCAGTCAGAAAGACGCTTACGCTGACCTTGTCATTGACTTGAAACGACCGAAATCTATCAAAGTTGGAATCGCTAGAAATAGGATCTTTGCTTTAGTTACCTTCTTCTTCCTATCAAAAACCTAAACTATAAGTGGCGCCTTACTGACATCCCCTTTAAAACTAAACAAGTTATCGCTGTTCAAGGGAGAGAAAAGAAGTCGGGTCATGAAAGCCTCAGGAAGTTGATACCTATCAAAGGTAAATAAAATAAAATTAGCTAGTGTGCTCAAGACCAGATAATGTGACGCAACCAAACCCTTATCAACCCCAAAACAGAAGGCTTCAACTATTCAATGTCATCTCTCTTATCTTTTAATAAACAAACTTGTATATCCAAATTTCTGGCTACGGGCCTGTTATAAAATAATAATTCAATCCACTTGTGTGAATCATTCCGTGAAGGCAAAACTAAGATCGAGATCAATCACCTTGGCATTAACAACTGTTACCTATTGACCTTATCCAAATGACCAGGGGCTTTATTTTGAATGATCATTTTATAAAGCTTTCATTTAATTCAAATTAGACAACTTTTTATACTAGAAACCTAGACCACTTTTTATACTAGAAACCAAAATCCTTTAAATCCAAAATTCGTTTACATGTTTAATGTTGACCTTTCCTATATATTGATCTAAAAATCCTCAAGGTTTCTTCTTTAATCTAGTCATCCTTTTAATAAAAGCGCTGTTGACTGACATTTTGAATACAAATTAGTTTCTTATATACATTTACACTTTATAATTTTTTCTTATTATTCATTCTGTTCGTGTTGCCAAAAACTTCAATGTTTATGTGCTGTTGTTTTCGTCCGTTTTAAACTTGACTCAATGGTTTTTGTCTCCGCTTTAGTATCTTTTAATTTCTTTTGATGACACACTGCACTCAAATCATTCGACAAGGAATTTATGGAAAGCAGAAGAATATCAGCTTGATCACTTTGAGTGATATAAGAAACAAGATGCTTGTTATTCGTTTGGCGTTTTTCAGCTTTTGCTGTTTTGCTTTTGATTTTAGCTTACGGTAAGGATCCCGGTTCATCGTTGAAGACTGCAATTTGACCTGTATAAGTTTAATTGCAAAAAGGTATTTTGTGGATTCTGTCGCATTGAAAATTATATTACATTACCTCCTTTTATATGAGATCACTCACCAATTTAAAAGAATCCTACTACTGATTCATTTTTTCGCAGGTATGAATTTCGTGTCTTATTGTAATAAGCAATTCAAGTGATAACTGTTTTGCAGTTTGAGGAGTGGACGGCCTCAATTGTGGATTTGTCGGTAAATAAAAAATCCTGACACTTTTAAAATTAAATACAATTATCTTTTACATCCACATTTGAAATATGTAACTGAAACACATAGAATTGATCAGTTGTTAGAAAATGTGCAATTTTATGGATAATAATTCTGATTTTTTCCTAAACAATGTAACTAATTCTGCTACTTTGTTGAAAGAATTTTTTTTTTCATTACAATCAAATTTTAAAATAAACAATATAAAGTGGGTCTATCCACGACATGTAGATTGCAGATCATACCCAACTTGACGTAAAAGAGTATTGTATTTTAATTTCATTTGAAGTACTGTCTAATGTTTGATTTGTATAATGAAGCTCTTGAATAATCAAGTAAAATACTAACAAATCGCAGAGGAAAAAGGGAAGGTTTATTCATTGCCATCCATAGCCATGCTTATATAGCAAATATTTCTGTTACATCAAGAGTATTTGACATTCATTGCGACATTAAAAAAAGAGAAAAACAAAGAGACAAGCAAAAAGGGATAGGCACAGTTAACTCAATATTAGAAAAATGGGAATTAAAAACCCCAGATACAAGTATATATGGAATACACAGACACTATAGAAAACTTGGGGATTCAGGTGGTAAAGGATGGCAAGCAGTTCCTAGTTTTCTGATATGTTCCTTTTCTTTCTTTCAAAGGAACAATTCAATTAAATTAAATACAATATGATAACTTAATGGCTGCTAAATAGGATACCACTGATTTAATTAATATCTTAAAGTTTTGTCATTTGTTAACTGTCATATGAAACTCAAGAAAGTATGGAAGTCATATTTTAAAAAAATGTGCAAAATCTCACTTATTGTAGAAGAATCTTTGCATGTTAAATTGAACTCCATTGATTGGTCTGAAAACAAGTCAGCTTGTAAAATAACAATGCGTTTTGAACAGTATTGCTTTCTCCTGCTGTACTATCAAAAACCACCAGAATCAATTAATCAAACAAATTCACTTCCAGTCGCCTGTAAAATCATTCCATTTAACAGTGTTGATGAAATTGCTGATTTTTCTTCTGTCCAAAAGGCCTGCTATTTACGGGGAAATTTCAGAAACTTAAATCTGTGCAGGTTTGTGCTTCACTGCATACAAGACATGTATGTATGAAATACAGTAAACCAAAACTCTCAAAACCTGGTGAAATATAATGTTAGCATTTATGCAAACCATAACGAACAACTGATCGAATTTATACATTGAAACA
Organism: Geukensia granosissima; assembly: GCA_032357055.1. Taxonomy (NCBI): domain Eukaryota; kingdom Metazoa; phylum Mollusca; class Bivalvia; order Mytilida; family Mytilidae; genus Geukensia; species Geukensia granosissima. The sequence continues at coordinate 11,432 of JAULBM010311475.1, read as the reverse complement.
CATTTTGATTTGCAATTCTATTTTAACACATATTACAAAAATGTACTTTTTAAATAATTATCCATCATATAAAAATATATTTTGTACAGACAAATAGTGCATCCATATAAATTCATCTGGTTTTAATCAACTCTTTGGTTGCAAGTTTGATTAACATGTTAAAGTCCACATTGATATTGCCTCTCCAGAATCTTCTGACACGTCCCCATGTTGTTGCAGGAAAACAGGGACTTCCAATGCCATGGAATACTCTGGCTATAGCACGCCCATTTAGTTTGTGTTCATGACTGTACTGGTTAATAAACTGTCTGATGTCTGATAGCACTTGATTCAATTCATAGGACGAAAGCTAAATGAAAAAGGTTAAGCTAGACTGACCATTGTTTAAAATAAAGTCGGCTGTTTTTCTAACATATTATGGAGAGAACAAACTGCATGATTCACTATAATAGTACATCTGAGGTTAAGATAATTTTAAACTTGAACGTTGAATAGAAGAATTATAATGACAATCATGTAATGTAGAACAAATTTGGACAGGCCAAATGTAAAAGAATGCATTTTGCCATTTTCTTGTCTGTTTTCGGACTTGAGCATTTCTGTCTTCCCCTTTGGTATCTTCGAATCCCTTTTTCGTTAAAATGAGGATCTTCGAAAAGTGAAGAAAAAATGATCATTTTAACTCTACCAACGTAAAAAATGACTTCTTGCGTAATTTCTACTTTGATTTAAAGTTATAAAAATGATAAAAACCTTTTCCGGACCATTGGAATGATGTAAAAATGAACAACAACTCACATATGTATATTTGTCATCTGATATTAGTCTTCTTTGAATAAAGAAAGATTTCAAAGCTATATTATCCTGGTATTTCTTACCTCTTCCTTCTCAGTGTCTTCAAGTACAGCTGCCTTAAAATCTGTCTGTTCTTGGAAGTAGTCCTCTAGGATGCCTTTTAATTTGGCATTCTTCTTCTCATCTAGATCATCTGCACACATCCAGTAATTCTTGTGTGATACACTTGTAACAAAACAATTAAAACAAGAAGCAATCAATAATGATAAACTTGTTGTCAACTCAGTTTGATCATAGCTGAAATACTCCCCACTGAACGCCCAGCAATATTCAATCATCTATTCGGATCAGTTCTAAAAATGCGTAACAAATAAAGGACTACAGAGACATAATATGCTATTCCGGACAAAATCTTGATTAAGCATCACATGCTCTATTATGCAGCTTTATTAATATAAAGTCGAATTTCTAAATAAAATAATATAGAATTTTTATCTTTTCAGAACTACAAGTGTGAAGATTTTAAAAATTCAGTCAATAACTAAGTTGAATTTTTCCGTATCAGAATTTGTCATATTACACCATTAGCTTACCTATGCAACGTATTGAAGAGATATTTAAGATTTGCAATCTCTGATTTCTCTTGTTTTTGTATACGGTTATGTAATGACATAATAACATCATCAATTTCGTCCTCTGACAGATCGCCAGGCGCCCTGAAATGGAAGGCTAGGTCAGTAAATTCTACCATTACACCTGTTCTTCTAGGACCATTGACACCTGAAACAATAAAGAACAAAGTGGTAAATTACGACTTCATTCCAAGTTAAAAAATGAAAGATTCAAGAGACATTTAAAAACACTTTGTTTCTGGTGATAACAAATTTATTGAGCTGATATTGATAAAGAATGTTGAACTGAAATGTTTTTTTATCTTGTTTTCTCCAAGATACCGAATCTAAATTTACAATGGTAATAATAAGGTACACTAATTCTGGTTAAATGATCAATTCTTAACAAAACAAAAAAGACACGAATTCTGGTTAAATGATCAATCCTTAGCAAAAAAACACGAAGAATTATAATAAAAATCTAATAATAAATAATAAAAATTATTCTGATCTTAAGGGATACTACCATTCAAGTTCCACATTAACATTTTGAGTTCTCTTTTGACAGGACCAGAGTCCCATCCCATACAATCACTTATTTCTACTACAGGAAAATCCAAATTTGTTTTTCCTGCAAAATTTTTGCCTTCCTTCTTAGCTTTGGCTATGGCAACAGCAACTGGTGGACACTAAAACAGAAAAAAGCCAAATAGATTCTGATACTTAATAGCAAATTTGGTTGGTCATAACACAGTTGTCTTTCGTTGAATAGGATGATAGTTATCTACAAACAGCTGCAGCAGTAATGATTCTTGGTTTTCTCTTTGGTTAGGTCTGTGCTGATATCTTTTCTTTGTTGCATACAGAATGAAGTTATTAGGGCGTGAAGCTTAATGTTGCAGAACACGGCGCAAAGTGACAAAGGGGAAAATGTATAAGTATACACAACCACTAGTGAGGTGTTATTCAATTCCTACATTAATGTTAATGGGTGAGTTTTCATGAAATTGACCACCGTTGGAGTATTTAAGTACAAGGGGCACTCCAGTTCATACACTGGCAGCTTAAAACTACATTTTATATAATGGCAGCATAATTACAGTTCAGTAAAGTTCGTTAAATGTTGTATAAAGTTTTGGTAGAGGTCAATTGGCTCAGTTGTGTCATTTAAGTTAATATTCCTTAGAGTCTTATTTTATTTTACAACGAGTCTGATTGAGGCAGGAATGCAGAACATAATTTTGGAAGAACACCACTCTTACAAATTTTGCCACACATTCCTATGTTTAATTAATTTCGGGGTAAATTTTGGTAGAACACCATCCAAGAATTATAGCTACGACAGCCATTTTTGTTGGCGGGGATGCTGCAAACAGTTTTTGGTAGAGGACCACCAAAGGAACATTGAATCAAAGTTTGATTGCATTTGCACAGTAGTTTATGGTATGTCATAGGGTCCTATGTTAAAGGAAGCCAACCAAGATTAATACAAAGTCAGAGACATTACTATATTTCTCTTATAAAAAAATCCATTTCAAAAACATTCTACAAATTTATAATATTTGACAAGATCGATATCGTTTATAAAGTGTTGAGCTAATTTTGTTTAACTTAAACAAAAGATTTCAAACAAATCTGTACACAATGACCGATTTAGTTTTACTTATACAAAAAATGTTTCAATCAGATCTTCCCGAAAAATATGGTTTGATTTACCAAACATTAATCATGCAGTTTGAAGCTGTTTGATCAAAATTTAGTAAATATTACATGACAATGGCAAATTATGAAATTTTTAAAAGACAATATATGAAAAAACGTTGAGGAAACAGTTGATTCAAACTCGATGTTCGCATTGACATGTTAACTGGTCAACAAATGTTAACTTTATCAAAGATAACTTTGAGATGAATACAATAGACAGCGTATGTCGTTTGAGACATAATTGAAAATTCTTTTAATTGAGCCTAGAAGCAAAATACATACGGCGAAAGTTGCCCTATCTATTAAAAGACCACCACCAACGTATCATTAAATTCACATAGCTTCAAATGAGGTTGACAAGTTGTAAGTCGAACAAAAATTTAAAAAAAGAAAATGACGGTTGCCATTGGCTCAGTAGTTTCACATCTTTATTTTAAAAAACTTGTTATTTCAGAGATTTCCTTTCGAATTCCCTATATTTCCATAATTTAACTGAAAGATTTGTCTTAAAACAGAGAACAACCAAGCCATTGGATGATGAATGACTTATATTTACATTCAGACAGTTCGTAAAAATCATTATAATAAAGTCGAAAACGTGAAAAGTAGTTGCCAAGGATAATAAATATGATAATACTTCACAATTTAAGTCATACTTTCATTAGAGATTTAATTCAGGCGAATGTTCACAAAAAATCGTAAGACTTACAATAACTCGAAAACCCTGTATGGCGTATGTAAGTTATGACAACTCGACTTTTTGTGAAACGTCCGCCAGTTCTGTACCGTAAAGTTAAAAAGTCGTTTGTTAAATTCATGGTCAGTTGTGACCACCTTGAATGTCCCATAAAATATTGAAAGTAAATCAGCAAGGAATCATTCCACCAAACTGCAATAACAATTGAATACCGGATAATAATTTGACGGACGGTCATCCAATGACCACTCAGCCGAGATCTTAAAATTAACCATACATATTAAAATGTAATTGTGGACGGACGACAATGGAAAAATTATGGCAAAAGGAAGTCTTATCCCCCAATACGCCATAGTTTTACTGTTCAATATTTGCATGAGAGAAAAGGCTGAATTGATTAAAATACATTTGATTTAAAGTTATACGTATAAAATCCCGTGGTCCATGCATGATGAATGGCTTATATTTACATTCAGATAGTTCGTAAAAATCAGTAAAATAATGTGGAAAACGTAACAAATAGTTGCCAAGGATAATAAATATGATAATACTTCACAATATAAGCCATACTTTCAGCAGAGATTTCAGTTCTGTACCGTAAAGTTTAATAATTTTACCATCGATTTATGCTAGGGAAAAAATCTAAGATAGCTGAAAAACTAATGACTTTGTGCGACCAGTTAGTAACAGTATTACCATATGATAAAAATTCCAATAATTATATAGACAACTCGGTTACAGTATATATTAGATTTGTCTACATAAGTTCGTACTTGAAAGATTATTCCAGTAAGCTATTAACACACAACAGTATGAGCAGTTATGGCATCATGAAAGACCTTAAAAACATATTTATTACCACTAAAACACTTTTATTTACAACCTGAATAAAATATGTTTAAATCTTCAAAATTTTACAAGTTAGTTGACCTCTTTCTCAATGAAACTGGATCTTCTTTAAGACTTGATCACTTTTTGTTGGTCATGGTCTTGTCTGTCGATTTATGTCTTCCCTTTTGGTATCTTCGAATTCTTTTATTAGGATATCAGACAGTGTCTCTAAAGGAAGGAAATTCTCATCTTTTCGAAGCAAACCGAGTAAATACCCGTTTATAAGTGGGGTCCGATTTGTTCATAATCATAGTCGTTCCCATGCCCCCACGTCTTTAGATCAAAACCTTAGTTTTCTCTTATTGCCTTATAAAATGTACGTTGGCGACAGTTAAAGCGCGTATATACTCAGTATCTGAATATTGCACTCAAACCTGTTGTAAAATATTAAATTCGAAAATTATTAAAAGGTGTATTTTAACAAGAGTGAAAAAAATCTTGGGGAAGCCTTTGTTTACATACAGATTGCTTGTTAACATTATACAGTAGCTGAAGGGTCGAGTTATCTCATGCAACGTGTGTATCATGTGCGTGTGATGTGGGAATTTGCATGTAGCACCTAGGAAAACATTTGTCATCGTTTAAAGTGTGGGCTTAAAACTGTGTAAATTATAATCCATGTTGATGAAACAAGCATCAAGCCGAATGTAGGTTGAAATAGTTTCGTCGTTGATTTTTTTAACCATCACATACTTGATTGTCATAGTGTTCGGGTGCTGAATGTGAAAGTTTTTTCCTTTACCGTTATGGAATAAGGACTTAGGACGTACTACATTACTCATGATGAAATCATAGCGGAACAATAATCCCGATATGTTCATAGAATATAAGTATGGACAAAGAAATGCACTGACAAAAGCAAATGTGGATGACGCAAAACAAACAGTTGACCTCATAATTAGGTCAATGAAAGATATTAAACAGTAAAAACAAATCATCCACAAACATAGTATCAGTGGGAAATAGCATAATAGTTACTGTTAATCTGTCATTTGCGGCTGCTCTGAAAAATTCAAAAGTGTGGACAAAAAAATCTCGCTTGTGTAAACAGGTTTGACCTTATACTAAGTAAATTACTTTTTTCACAATAAATTTATGTCATATTTAGTGCACGATTTACTTTACAAACTTATTGAGTTATTGACAAATGGACAAAAATGTGATACTATGTTGCAAATTTTACAAAGTCACTGAAGAAAATGAGGTACGTGATTGAGGATGAATTGGCAGACCAAATATTGTTGTCCTGCCATGTGTCATAACTGAAAAAAATGGGGTATTTGTCAAAGAGACTGATATGATCCGTTGAATCTCATTGTTCTGTTAAACAAACCTATCCACAAAGGGTACAAGTTCGACGTTGTAGTCAAGACATAAAAAACTGGATTTTGTTGGTAAAAATATAAATATACTTTTCGCTTCCTTACACAAATATTAATATATTTTGAATTGCATCCATCTGGTCTCCTGCACGTTTATTAACATCACGGTATTAAATCGTCGGTTGTACTGTTTGATGACATCTCGTGTTGATATGCTTGATGTCTTAGCATCAGGAATCTCACCCTGAGCTTGCTTTAAGTAACTGCAACCATTCATTAGAGAGGTATCTTCTTTTTGTATGCATTTTTGGTTAGTATATTTATTGTCCTTAAGGTAATCTCTAGTCGGATTAGGTGACATTTGGTTTGATTTTTAAAGTTACGTGATTTTGTTTTCTTTGATTTTTTCTTTGTTACATGTACATTTTAAAATAAAATTCAGGCGTCGGCATTTTTTTACGTAATTACAATTTTTTATTTTGGGTGATTCAGAGCTTTTTTACAAGAAGTGGTATTTCACACTCAGTCGCCGGAAATTAATACTTATGTATTGCCTTCTGAGAAAAAACAAAGGAGATTATATATATATATATTTGTGTCAAATATATAGAGAAAGGAATATGAACGTCTTTTATCATTCTGCAAATAATAACCACCATTAAGATAAATCTTAAAGAGAGTATTTCTCTCTTTCGTCTTGAACACTAATAGTTGCAATTTGTATTTTGATTCGCGCAAGACAAAACTGCTGTAGTAATTATAATTAAATCAAAAGAATAGTTATTTTATTCGTTTCTAATATTTTTAACTTAGTGAAAGTTCTCGCATCTCTTATTGTTGGAAAATCAAATTTAGGACATTACGAACCAAAAATGCTGTAAAAATGTGCCATATACAAGAAGATTTATACTTCATGTTTAAATTGACCACTTTTTACGAAACCGTACATCAAAAGTGTCATTTATCGACTTCTCTCACAACATATTTTATGTAGATTTAGTAATCTGTTCGTCCGGCTTTTAAGCACCAGAAAATTAAAACAAATTGATCAAAACACAACCTAACGAAATTAGAAATCCTGTAGAATGTTAAACAAGAACAAGTCTGGTTACTTAATTGAATTGCATACATATTGATAAAGTCGGAATACAAACGATTAATATTGGTGCAGTAATAGTTCAGTAGATCAATGCCAGTGATTACCTTTTGAAGCAATACAACTAGATTAAAGAATAAAGATACTTTGGATTGTTTGTCTGTCGGAGAACTTCTCCGAAACCAAACTTGGAGCACAAGTTAAAAAACAATTTGAAACTCTGGCTGAATGGTTTTGGGTTATACCTAACAAAATTTTATCTGACGTTCTCGTCCGACAACCAAAAAAAGTAAATGAAAATTTTTGAAGTCTTTTCCGAAAAAAAATCAGTGTAATATTGGTACAATAGGTCACAGGAGCATCACATGATATCAAATTATCTATTGCCGTCATTAAATAAGTAAGACTGCATAACAGGAATCGTTCAAAATACTGAACACTTATTATGAATTAAATTTCGGCAAAAAACCGAAATAAATTTCGTAAAAGATAATTCAAAAGTAAATCTGCAATTTTACCAAGAGGTCACAGGTGAAATTTGAAGAAAACCGGTGTAGATTGTGTTAGGGGGGTTTATGGAGACGAACAAAAAAATAACAATAAACCATTAGCGAGCAAATTATATAAAAGATGAGCGCTATGTTTGAATCTGTAGTTCCATGGATAACGAGAGGCGCCTGGACGCCAGAATCCCTAATCTATATAAAGAGGAACAAATTACAACCTATGAGACATTGATTTTCTATGCAGAAAAAAGAATACACAAGGGGCTCAAAGGTACCATCCAAGTTCATCCCTATAATGATTCAGTTTCTACCAAGACGACCTTTGACCATATAACCGAGGCTGCCATGTTGAATTTCCGATCGGAACAAAAAAACTTGATAGAAAAAATACAAGTTTATATTTGGTTAAAAATGATATGCTTTACGTACATTTCAACGAGTAACCTCTCATCAGTAGCATAAGAACCAAAACATAGGAAGTCCAAGATCCAAATATAGTACAAAAAGTACTCAAATCTAGTAAGCTAAATCCAGAGGTAGGAAGAAAAACTCGGTGCAGTATATATCGAAGCCTTTCTTTATATGAAGTGCTATTAAATTTATAAAAATACAGCGAATTTAAAGAAAAATCATGATTTGATAAATGTCATATCAGACAAGTCTAACAACTGGGCTGGTCTTTGACAGATTCAAAACTGTCTAACGCAATAGTTCTAACTACTGAGGTCTAAGCGAAATATCATAAAGCCAACCTGTGTAGTTCCCGACAAAAATGTGGCAGAAGTTTTCAAATGAAAAAAAAGTCAAAGATGTTACAGTTAACAGGAAGTGGACATGCGCAGATTCGAAACTGTTTTACACGATTAAATTACCATACTAAGGCTCATGCAAAAAGTGTTTAGTTTTTGAATAAGCCGTCAAAATCAGCAAGTACTTTTTTGAGTTCGGTACATCTCGTTTTCTCTTGCTTTATTTTTAATGTCTAAGTACTATGTATCGACTGCTATAGTTAAATCTTATGCAGTTGGCTTGAAATGTCGTTATGTCACATCACTGTTCCAGGTTAGAGGATGGGTTAAGTAGTCACGAACATGTTTAACCACGCCACATATTTTATATGCTTCTTTCAAGCCAAGAATCTATAATCCAGTTAAATGATTTTTGTTTTAAATTGTACATGTATACTAATCTGGCAGATAGTTGTTACATTTAAATCACTTTTTTGAGGAGGTATTACAGCTTGCGGTATGGTGTGGATACGTGTCAATTATTATAGGGCTTAGGACAACTTGTGGATGTTTGTAGTCCGAACGTTTTTGATTGCAATCACAATCATACCCCATAGTCTTTTTCAATATCCGAAGAACGTTTATATAGTACAAAACTGACGTGCGTCACAAGCGTAACATGGTACGACCGCACGATGACATGTAAAATGTGAGCAATTGAACATTTGGGAAAGTGTCGACCATAATTTTGCTGGACACAATACTGTATTGGGCAAAGTAATGTGCTGGAACCTGTGAAATTGCAAGACTTGACCAGTGAATATTTTGGAATCATTTGGAAAAAAATGATGAAAAAATAAAATTTTCCTTATTAACTCTGACCCCTTTTAGCTCGAATAGAAAGATAGAACAATCCATTGAAATGATATTGACAGCCTTAATTTAGAGGAAGTAAATAAAAAAAAACGCTTGGAGTAATTTTTTATGTTTTTTTGCATTAGGAATCATTCAGAAAAACCATATAAATATTGGAAGAAAAAAATTAAATTTTCCATATTTACATGAAATCGAATCCCTCCCACTTTGACAGAAACTCTCTCATTGAGAAAAAACCAAATGCAAAAAAACATCTAAATCGGATGAAAAATAATCTCATTTTAAAACATTTTGACTCTCTTTAAAAGATAAACGGTTAAAAATTAGGGCATGGTCATTTTTGTAACCCGTAAATCTCAAAAACGGTAAGAGAAAGTTATGACGCTTTAGCCGGTTAAGTTGGCTTTGCCATGGGGAATAAAAAGAATAAAACCCATTATAATCGGACAAGAAACAGAATTTACATTAAAATATAAGAAAACCACATTTTGGTCCCTCCACAAAAAACGGGTGGAGTCAGATCATCCAAATTCCAAACCAACCATAATCTAATACCAAAATATTAAAAGATTCGGTTAACTCTGGGAGTAATATACTTACAGTACAGTCAGTATATTAGTCCCAGGCTAACTAGAACAAAAGTTTTTGCGGTCGTATAAAATTTTATTAGCAAAACATTTGTTTACAAGAAGACCTTCGACACAAATCCCAACACGAGACGTGGTGGCCATAACGATTTTTCAATCAAAACCAAATTCCAATTTTACATGAACACCACAAAAAAAAAAAAAGAAAAAAACAAACATACAAAAGAAAAATCTAATAAAAAAATCTGTTTCTGACCAGAGGACCTTTTACTGAATCCAGTGGGATCACATGTTGAACTAATTTGCTTGGAATTTACTTGTACATATGAGATTTTTGTGTCATGAATGTTTACACCATATCCCACCTTTTTTCTGTTTTTTTCTGTGTTACCGAGGAGGACTCCTCGGCATTCCTAGATTGCAAACATATAAATTAACAATAATCTCTGGCAAGACAGTCTTTGACAGAAAATCACCGTAGTATCCTGTTTCACAAAATGATGTTGAGGCAGTCATTTTGAAACTTGGTAGATGATTACCTTATGAACTCTAAACATTCAATTGTATAAACAAAAAAAATTGCGGACAAAAAACCCTCTTATCTAAGTTTCCACTTCCATACGGCTCAAACTTAAGGGTTAATTGGTTGTGGTCAACTAGAAGATCATTCAAAAAACATTTCCAAAATGCAAAAAAGTTTTATCAACAAATTCCCAAATGGTCCTGTGTTTTTAAGCAGCGAAAATCCGTTGTCCATAATAACTTGGATCGTTAGAAATTGGGGAGGTGGTATGATTGTCAAATTACAAATTATTTTACTACTTTAGGTAACCAATGGACAAAGATCAACAATGTAAGTAAATCTGAAATAGTCCCTAATGTAACTAAATGTGAGACAATTAAGATATCGACCAAATGAATCTTACAATGTTACAGTAAAAAAAAAAAAAAAAAAAATGACGACATCCACCGAATAGACTTGGGATAAACACATAAAGTATATGATAGGATAAACAGGTTTTTGTTCGCTCAATCCTGAATACTTAATTTCAACCGTCAATTTGGTTTGTCGACGATGATCAGATATTGAATACATTTTTGAAGATGCTGAAAAGTTTGTAACTGTTTATCAGAACCTGATGTCTTGCCTGAATTCGCTGTTGTCAACATAATTTGAGACATCAATTTATAGAAAATAACAGGTGTCTAAAATATTATAAACTGTTATAAGAGGGGATGATTTTACACTATTTATATGGACAATATATGAGGATTAAGTTTCATAAAACCCTCAACGAAGAAACATTTTAAGAATGAGAAGCTTCGAGCAAGTTTCATGAAAATCAATGAACGTTTGCAGAGCTAAATAAGTTTGAAAAACTGTCACCTTTTTCAACAGTTGAAGTCCAACCATATGTGAAATATAAAAAACATAACAAAAAAAAACATCCAAGCAAATTTCATGATTTTTCAGTTAATTAACTGAGGTGCTTCGCAAGCGCAGCATGATACGACCGCAGCACATTGAAATGTGAAAGGGAGCAAAAGACCCTTTGGGTAAGTGTGGACACAGTATTTTGTTGGACACAATAATGTGCTGGACACAGTAATGTGTTGGA
>JAULBM010311464.1:0-14080 GCA_032357055.1 Geukensia granosissima | reverse complement strand
ATTGTTGTTTAACATCCAGTGGCAAATATTTCATGCATATTCAGGACGAAAACAAGTTAAACAATAAATCAATATGTAGACGGTAAGCAAGGGACTGGTAAAGGAGGGGCTTTACACTGCCACTGGAAAAATGGGTTGGGTAGGGGCGGAAAATTTAGCCGTGTAACAGGCCGCCTACTGACCACTCAAAATGAGCTGTTACAAGGGGTCTTTAACGTGCTTAAGACGTGGCATATCGTAAAATATAATAATGAGATTTTTGGCATTCTTCGTCATATTTTTGCATGCAATTTTTTGACTCAGAATGTGTAAAAATATTCCATATTTATGACCAAGCGTAAGAAATGAATTTTTAGTTCACTTTTTAATATTTTTATGGATTGGTATTATGTAGCCTAATTCTAGATGCAAAATAAGTGAATTTGATTTTATTCCATTAATTAAAGGGGCCAACAGGTTTAAAGTTTTTATTTAAGGCATATGGCTAGATCTTTTATATTTTGAGTTTACAGTTTTAATCATGTTATAGAGTGGTAGCCTTTATCATGCAGATGTGCGTTCAGTTAAAGGCATCAAATACTATTTCAGCTATATGAATGAACCCCTCTGCATTTTTAAGTTTATTACTATTTATTTTTTAAAGGGTTGCTTGTAAAATTGCAATAAGCTTTCAGAGTTCATATATATTTATAAAAAAAAATTATAAATATATATGAACTCTTATTGCAATAATGAATTAAAATGGTTCCATTTATCATGCAAATGTGCACTTTGCTTTCTGAATTTTGATTTAAATTCAAGGTTTCAAAACAAGGGACTAAAATGGTGATTTGTTTATTCTTAGACATATGATTTGAACGCATTCTACATTTTTCTTGTAGGTTTTGAATTATGTTTTAAGTCCAGTGTAGAATACCCATGTGTCAGATCAAAACTTCATAGTTCAAAGAGACAAGACTAAAAGATAAAACGAAATCAAAAGGAACAAAGGCTTAGAATCAACGAACGCCTTTACAAAACAGGAGTGGGATCAGGTGCTCATGAAGGGTAAGCATCCCCTGTCTTGCGCGTAACACAAGTCGTTGAATCCTTAAACTCTAATAAATTGGTTGCATATATCTTGGAGGTGAGCATCAAGTACTTAGAAGTTTAATTGAATTTAGGGACTAAAAAGAGTTTGGAATCAAAGTTTTGAAAAAACAACTTTCAGTGTTGAACTTTTTAGCACACTCTAAGTTGTCATTTTAGCAGTTTAAGTGAATCCTGAAAATGACACCAAAATATGTACAAAATTTGCCTTTTAACAGCAATTTTAAAATAAAATATCAATTATTTGAGTTTAAGAAAAAACTCAAATTACAAAGTGGTTATCTCGCGCATAAATCCGAAAAACTATTAATTAAATTGAATTGGCCTCGACCGTCTTTAACGTCCCTTCTTTTGTATTCGCTAACTGTGCGATTAAGATTTTACAAATGTTTTAATAGGTGTTGCAGTATACATGGCTATTGTGAGTCTTTTGGCATTTTAGACATTTTATTGTTTTATATTTTATTGTCCAAGTTTGGGTATTTTGTGAATATTTGGTGTGTTAGTTTTTGGGTCGAGGTCGTCAGTTTTCGTGCTCATAAGTTTAAACTAATAAGGCGTTGTAAGTTTTTCCTGGAATGTTTTGTTTGCGGCAAATATCCAAAGCATGCATTAGAAAACTAGATACTCTCGTGCATGTGTCAAGTATCGGGATTTTCTGAAGAGAGCATTGATGTTGTCGCATAAATCACTACAATAAGGATACATCCAAATAAGATTGAACTAGTTATGGACCTGATACCGATACTACAACAGTAAGTTAACCTCTTCTTGGATTGACATTAACCCGGATTAGAGTTTAAGGATTCCACGACGGGTGTTGCGCGCAAAACAGGGATGTTTACCCTCCTAAGCACCTGGTCCCATTCTTTGTAATATAGGAGTTCGTGCGATTTCTTCCGGATTTGTTACAAATTGACACTCCTGATTTTGACATCCTGATTTCACACCGATTTTTGACATAAAGGACTCGACGACGATAAAATGCGCTATTGACACATAAGTTTACAAATTCGTGCAATTGGCATTTCAGATAAACCTATACTTTGAAAAATAGTTTAGAATTTATTCGACACGGTAACTGATAAAAATTTTCGAAACATTAGATTTTGAAAACGTAGAAAAAGGTTAAAAACGCTATAAGTCATTCTGAAATCGAGTAAATGAATAATTTGTTACTAATGACTTTTGTTTGGTAACAGCACAGGCACTTGGGTATAGGATTTGTATTTTTTTGTCAATTAAAGTCATTTGAAACCAATTACTACCACTATTTAAACTTCACGGTGCATTGACTATGTAGTTGATGTAAATTCAAATGCATTTTTACAATATGCCCAAAATTTCGGATTTTTTGCCTCCATAGACAGGTAAAATTAAGGGCCTGATGTAAAATTTCATTTAAATAAACCGAGAGGCAAAAATCACGGCAAGTTATAAAACTGCAATCAAATTAACCCGTTTTTTTTGGGATACAGCTTTTAATATTTTATTGACAAAAATAAAAGTGATTTGCAATTTGTATTCAATTCGACCGTTCGTCATAACTTAGGATTGGTTCTTTCATGGATGTAGCAACTTTACAAGGTGAGGCTAGCACAGAGAAATAATTCATTCATGATTAAGAAGATCTTATAACAATAATAGCAGCTAATCAATGAATGAACAGAAAGGGAGTAAACAACATACATCAAACCACCAATCCTTAATAAAAACAGTAATAATAAGAGGCTCCTTGGAGTCTGTTTTCCGTCACTTGGTATTTAGTTGCCAAGACAAAGTTGACATTGAAAACCTTCTACTTTACTTTGGTTCCATAGATTGATTGATTGTTGGTTGCTTAACGTCCAGTGGGAAATATTCCATGCATATTCAGGACGAGAAAAAGTTCAACAATTATCAGTATCGAAAAGTGGTGGGATGGGACACAACAGGGCAACGGATTTTGACTGGCATTTGAAAAATGGAATGATGGTTAGGGACGGAAAATTTAGCCTTTTGTAGCGGCATAAACCTACTCTTTTTCGAAAACTACAAAAGGGGTCTTTTACGTGCAAGGGGCGTGTCACTCTCAAAACACGTCAACAACTATGGTGCACGGCTTTCCGTATTATATACTTGTAACCCCCAAAGAGAGGGCCTCCCCTATCCGCCACCTGGGGATCGCGCTGGGTCACTTCTGTGGGTCGAGCTCCGGAGAATGCTCCGGTGTCAAGGTTATCTTTCATAGGATCAAGAGGTTTTAGACAAACAAATTTTAAAAATGAAAACCGATTTTTATAGTGTGTTTTCATTGCTTTTTGTCACACCACTGTCCCAGGTTATGGGAAGGTGTGAGCGGTCACCAACCGATTTAACTTCGCCGCATACTTAATGTGCCTGTCCCAAGCAAAGAACTTGAAGTTCAGTAGTTGTCGTTGTTAAAATAATCATTTATATATATTTGTTCACCATTTTTAAAAAAAAATATTAGGTCGCTTGTCGTGTTTTAAGAATAGTTTCCATTTTTTTCTAGGGCCCTTTACAGCTTCCATTATGGCATGGACTCCGATTCATTATTGAAGGCCGTAATGGAATCTGTAGGAGTTTTAACTCGAAGGTCATTTGGTGAATGGCTGTCTCATGGACAATAATGCCACATCTCCTATTTTTATACTAATAGGGTCCTAAAATAAACTTATTTGGGTTAGCCGGCCATCTTTGAAGGTTGGATAATCTAATAGAATTATGAAAGGGACCCGACTCGGGACCATTCCACCAAAATTTGGTTTCAATTAAGCATTCAATTCCAGAGGAGATTTATTAATGAATTTCACAAATGGTCCTTTGATAAACTAGTTCAGATGAGGTAGTGATCTTTGTTGACTGGTGGGGGTGTCGCATAAAATTCTGAAAAGAACTTAACTAGGGAACTTTCAAACATACTTTAGTTACAATTAAGCAAGTAGTTCCAGGCAAGAAGATTTTTAATGAAGTTCACACAGGATTCTTTGTTTAACTAAGTGCAGCTGTAGTTACTATCTTGGTTGGCGGATGGTTTCATCGGATAAAATTCTGAAAAGGACCCACCCAGCGACCATTCTAGCAAACTTCGCTTTCAATGGAGCTTGTAGTTCCTGAGGAGAGGACTTTTTAATGAATTTCCCATAGAGTTTCATGTTTTAAAAAGTGCAGCTGTGGTGGCTGTCACAAATAGCTAGACCTCATGAAAATTATACCACACTGGCACTGTGGTTTAAAAACTTGTCGGTGTTGGTTTTTTGTTGTTGTGCATATTTTTTCTTTTTATGGACACAATTTTGGAAACTACAGTACAAAGAGTATAGTTTTAACATTTTTTGTCTAACGAATGAATCGCATTGGATACCAATTAAAACAACTTGCAAAGTATTTTTGTCAATAAAATATAGTATGTATGGTATCGCTATCTCTTCCAGCATATAATCTGTTGATTACAACGTGTCTTGATTTTCGCTTCTGTTGATATATAAACGGTTTTATAACGGACAAAAATCAGAGCAAGCTGTAAAATAGATAAGCGGAAATCATGGCTTGTTGTAAAACAACATTTGAATCAACTGAAACTAGTTATGCATGCCCTGAGAAGTCTAAAAGTTAAAGTATATGGTATCGCGACAATTAAAAACAATGCAAACAAACAATCGTGACGGAGAAAAAACACCAAGATCCTTTAAAAACGACAGCAAACATATCAAACTTAAATTCCACAGCCATCTTTTGCAAGACAAGGTGTATAACACACAAAGATCGTACAACAGTAAATAATTCTTAAAACCAACACATTAGCATTTTCACAAACAAATTTTAACACTGAAAAGTTGTAAATAACACAATATAAAAATTCGCCCACAAAAAATTTTTAAATATTATTCAAGATAGATAACTTCAATAGGAGCAAATTGACATTTCGTCTTGTTGACTGATTTGAACATTTTGTCTTGCTGGTCATTGTTTCTAACAGTTTCTCTCTTCCTTATACAACATTCCAGATAATGGCTATGAAAAGGTCATAATCGAACCATAACTTCATTAGGGAGACAATGGCACTTAAGCGATATTTCTTGTGTTTATCGGCACCCGTATAGGTTCAGACAAGATCCCCAAATATTGCTCAATATTGATTTCAAAGGAAAACGGCGAAGTGTATAATTATACCTTAATTGACGAACGGTTTTGGAGAAGAAGATTGAAATGTGAAAAGTAAATATCGATGACGACCGTAGTGTAGTGCCAAAAGTTCCAAGGTCATTTGGGTCAGAAGAGCAAATAAAATCATCGCGGTAAGTTTAAATATTGAGATGAATCGAACATGGTGATTTGTCCAACAAAACGCGAAACTTCGACAGTGTCTGACCGTCTTTTCACAGGTATTTTCCCGTAAGGATTCTATCGGCGTAATTCTTGTCAGTTTTTAACGTAATTTCGGGAAATATTTTCTTTTCATGAATGTTTCTACCTAGACTCATTGGATAATTTACAAGACATAGACAAAAAGATTGTAAGACAATAACAATACCTCCAAGTCTCCATCCAACAATTTAAAAAGCACAAACTTCGCTCTGGGGTTTGCGAATTTGTTTTTTGTAACTGTGCAGTTTTGAGAATTTCTGCTGTATACCTTTTTGATTTGTCATTTTACAGTTGTTTTTAAACTTATTTTTAGAAAACTCTTACTGTGTAGTTCTGGGAGTTGTAGGACTGCAATTTTTTAAATCGTCTCTGATTATTTTACATTATGCCCCATTTTCTTATAAATAGAGCTGTGTAAATTGGGTTTGTTAATTTGTTGGTTTGTTATCATGAGAATTACTATAATATAATATATTATGTTGTTATGTTGAGTTGTTTTTTGGTAATTTTGTCGTCGTACTTTAATGATACAGATCGATTTTTGATGTTTTTCTGTTTAATATTTAGTCAAATAGTTCTTTATTTACACTTAAAATTGTTTGTTTAATATTTCAGTTTAAAAATATCTTGGTGTTTTGGTTTGTGGGTTTGTTATGAGGTTGCGTGTTGACTTTTTCTGGCATATTTTGTTTGTAACAAACAAATGAACTTGCCATCGTGTACTGTTAGTGTAAATACTGTAAATGGGTTTGAGCCTCTATTGTAGAATGTTTGAATAACCTTTACTCTGTTCTGACAATGTAAGATTGATTTTTGCCGTTTTTTGTTTTAAATCTGTTTTTCATTTGCCTTAATACCTGATAATATGTATTTTTGTAACTTATTTTCGATTTAAATCTTTAACTCTCGATAGTCATAATTACGATAATAAATGGTTTACAATCAAGGAATCTCTATATCTAATGAGTTTAATATACTAATCTTTTATTATGATATGAAGCTTTTTAAATTTTCCAGGAATAAAAATATGCATACAGAAGTATATCAAATAATGCACAATACTGTAGCGTAATAGTTTTCCATTAATAACGGTTAATAATCATTAAAACTGATCGAAACTCCCACGACAATCAATCAGTTTTAGTAATCACTAATAGCATGTGATATTGACACATAATAATTGACAAGAACATGCAGTTGGCATTTCAAACAAACCTATGATTACAAATTTATTCCCTTTAGTTGTTGATTAGCAGAGCAAAAATATGGAACACGTTAGATAAACAATACAACATGTAGATTTATCGTGTTTTAAAGCTAATCTATTCTACAACTGGGTTTTAAAGTAAAGTTATTGAATAAATTACAACCAATGGTTTTCGTTCGATAAAAACTCAGACACTTCGGTTTTAAGTATTTCTTAATTAAATATCATTAAAACCTATTATCTAATATTGACTAAGATTGGTCAACTTGTTTTTGTTTATCTTAATGCTGTAAGGCCAAACCAGGGAATGTTGTAGTTTCAAGGGTATTTTCAGCACAGTTATAAAAATAACATCATTTAGGTGTCCACTGTTGGTGCATTGCTACCCATGCCAAATTCAAATGCTTATCGTATTTTATAGACAGAAATTTTCTTTTTTCTTTTTTCGAGTATATTAGACATGTTCTACTTTTGTTTGTTTGTTTGTTTTGTTTTGTTGTTATTTTTGTTTTTAGAGTTTCTCAGGTTAGGGTTGCTTATCGTATTTTATAGACAGAAATTTTCTTTTTTCTTTATTCGAGTATATTAGACATGTTCTACTTTTGTTGGTTATGTTTTGTTGTTGTTTTTTTTTTGAAAAATAACGATATTAGTATTCTTTTTCCCTCGGTATAATTGGATGTAAAAATTGTACATCCAAACACTGCTTTGTCATATTTTTTGACAAATTTTGTCAGTTTGGTGAAACAAAATGACAATATTTGTTTGCTAAGACCCTGAAAGTTTCAAATTCCTGTATCTCCTCCATACTTGGTTTCACTTAGAATAATCTGTCTTTTAGTAACATAAGACATAATTATGTATAATTTATTGCATGCAATTTATCCTCTGTTCACGAATTGAAAGTTCGAGATTCGAAGTTCGAACTTACAGCACAAAGTTAGATTTAGACGACACTCTAATCCTAAAACTAAAAGTAAACCTTACAAAAAACCCAAACATCTAGCATTTCTGGTGTTTTTGAAGTTTTAAAAGAATTGTGACATCTTAAAATCTTAAGTTCTCCATGTTAATGCTCTTATAAAAAATAAAGATATGGAAAAAATGTAGATGTCCATCTCACTTGATTTGACTGCTTATTCCGGTTTGTTTTAATATGAATACATTATTTTATAATGTGCTTATCCGTTTTTCTATATTTTTGGATTTAATGCTACTGAGAGAATGTTACTCATTGAAATGTGCCCTTAGCATATCATATTTCACCTTATTTACTTAATATTTGTAGACTTGCTTATAGCAGTTTTTTTTACACATTATGATTTTTGCAAATTAATTAAACTTTATCTGCATATAAAGCATTTTGTTTAAGAATTGAATAAGCAAATTGCGATTGGGCCCAAACATTGGAAGTCCAAATTAAAATTGCAATAGTAAAATGTCAATTTGCACTAAATGCCAAAAAAAGAAAGCTTTCATGCAAAATGAATAAAATTGAGCACAGCTCATTTTAAATCGTGTTTGTTTCTTAAGTGTCAAGTTCAAGATCAAACTAAATAAGCAGGAAGTCCAGTGAAGAATATTGAGAGAGAAGAAAATAGACCACAAAAGAGCATAAATACACGTACACTGGTAGCATTTTACTGTCTCCACGCAGAACTAAGAAAATAGCAAATTCATCTTCACAAAACATTAAAGAAATAATGATATTGAATAAATACTGGAATGACAGTAACACTTTCTATATCGTATTTTATTCCAATTATTAAATTCCACCTGCGTTTTCTGGATTAACATTCATCAGCTACGCTAGGGGGAAAAACGTTGGAAATCCAACTCAAAATTGATTTATTAAATATTTTACATTTCCAGAAAATGCCAGAAAAATGCTTTTTTTGCCAAGACCTTTTGCTACAGCGTAAATTTTGTGACCATGTCGACCACATCTATTTCATTGATCTTATCATCAAGGATTCTACACCTTTTTACCTAGACTTACTGTAGAAATTGTCACCAAGAGGAGGTTAAGAACAAATTTGTACTAAAAGATAGATGACTTTAATTCCAAAAAGGCAGCATAGAGTATATATACACTTATAGCATGGGAAATGTTTTACTACCTCAATTCAGCACTCGCTCATGAGCATCTGATCCCACTCCTGTTTGTTAAGGAGTTTTCTGTTCCTTTTGTTTACGTTTTATCTTTTAGTTGGATTCAAATTTGTCTTGTCTCTTTGGACTATGCACTCTTGATTTCTCTCATATGTAGTCTACACCGGACTTAAAAAGGGCAAACTCTTCGTTATAAATTATGAAAAATAGGGTAATGGAAAAAATGCTCGAAAGACAGCAACCTATTTTCTTTAGGGTATTTTTTTCTAATTCATTAGAACTTATCTGCGTTCAAAGCGGTTAATCAATATCAGGTACGCTTGAGAAGATATATTAAAATCTAAATTAAAATTGTATTAATAAAAATTTCAAATTTTCTTAAACTTGAAACTGCTTTCGCACGATATATTAAGAAAAACTTTTAAAAACATCTTTTGTTAATAATCATATGATGTTTCATTTGAGAGCAAAAATTCGATAGCAGACTACTACATTGTTTTCATATTTGCGTCCCCATCTACATTTCACATTTTCTCATCTAAACCTCGCCCACAACTTTTTTATCCTATGAAAAAAAAAACACCACAACAATCCTTAAGAAGTTAATGTACCTTAAGCTTGCTTTAGCTAAGATAAATATATATAAAATATTAACGGTATAAGAACCTAATATGTATTTTGTTCTTTATGTTTATGCGTCTAACTGTGTGTGCATTAACTTCTTATTTTTAAAGGATAACTTGATTAAATGGACTTACTCTATTATTAAGAAAATCTACAAAAGATGTTTTTCCATAAATAGGAAAAGGATTAACACATGAATTTCTTATTCATGTTTCCTGTCAATGATATATGACAAACGATTTATTAATTAAATATTAGGAAATTTTCAATAATTGTAGTAATTGTACATGGCATCTGACCACCGAGATTCATTTGACGTAGAATTGCGGGGGTGTCATTAACTACCCTACAAATATGTGAAGAAATTATACCATAAACAATAAATATTTCATATTTGGATTTCGTTTCTTGGACAGTTGCTCGTCTTCGAATTTGGTAAGTAAACTAAAGTATTTATCTTCCCAAAAATACCATATTGTTCTATGAAGTTTTTTTCGTTGAAAATCTAGGTAACAAAATTGAAATTAAGGTAAAATTAAACACGAATGTTTTGTTTGTGGTCCTTTTGTATTTTGTTAGTGGTCGTTTGCATGTGCATTAATTATAATCTATATTTTTTTCAACAAATGCATTTATTTATTCATTGTGTACTAACATTAAGTATTTTAAGCAAAAATATTCCAATAGAAGAAAAAGAGGCAAAATATTTTTAATTATTATTTATGTCATATCATTCTAATAGTTATATAAAAACAGACTAATCCATAACAGCTGTTAAAAGTTCGTTGTATGTAGTAACTTCGTTTATATTAGCAGTCAATTATTAAGAAAATAAAGCTATCTTTAATCATCAATAACAGCTCATTTTCCGGTAAATTTCAACTGATGAATAGGTTGAAAAATAATTTCTGTGACATTTCCAATAAATATGCTGTTAACTGACAAAATTGGAAAACGCACTGACCAGAATTAATACATAATTTGATGACATTTCTATCATTTACTTAATTTGTGTGAGCGAAGTTTTTTTACTGGTTAAACCATTCAATTATACTTTCATATTAAGAACTTGGAAACAATAGCTTACAAGTTTGGTTAACGTTTGAAAAGATTCAAATACTTTGACCTGTTAGATATCTTAAAGAATAAATATGGAATATGTACAATAAAGACACTATCCAAACCAAATTCAAATGCATTTAAAGCGCTTTTCTGGATTTACATTCACCGGACACACTAGGGGCTAAAAAAAGGAAGATAAGTATTTCTGGTTAGACTTAAGAACCAAATGAAATATACAGTTCATGGAAATAAGGTAAATACAAAGAAAACAATCATCAAACTTTACAAAATACAATATTGGGAAGATGTAAACTGTACTTTTCCAACATACATTCCTGTACCCGAAAGTGAATAAGAGCAAAAAAAAAAAAAAAAAAAAAACACTAAAGCACGGGGAAGCTTTTTACGACCTTCAACCAGCACAAAACTCCGTGGTAATATCTAAATGAAAGAACAGCCTCAGAACTGCCATTCTTCTGGTTGCGCTGAGGCTTAAACATATTTGTAAATCGGTAGAGAAATCATTAAGTCAAATGTCTTGAACGAAAATCTCGATTCATAGACAGCTCAAACTACGTAAAACTAGTTCCCTAGAGACTTTTGTTTGTTTTATTGCTTTACAATGGTTTTTTTTTATCCGTTCATGGATCACAAAATTTCAGTTTAAGTTCGATTTTTTCCAAGTTTTACTTAAAAGTTTCCGAATAGCTTGGTCAATTATGTTGAAATTTTAAACAATGTCACAGAGATACAACAAAAAATATTTATTCAGCATTGGTAACCTTGTATCATGAAATCACTGGGTCGATGCCTTTGCTTGTCGACCCGAAGTCCCCGGTGACATTTGCCAACCCTGTTGTCAGACTTGCCGGCATGAAATTGAACAAACAATGTTTTACAGGAATTTGCTGTATGTGTTTAATTTTAAAGCACTGAAAATACAGAAAGGCTTTGAAACATTGTTGCACTTAATTATTTTCCTTTCTTCCGATTTGGCTTCCTATTTCGATTTGTTTGGATCTAAGTACTTCTATGACTATGTTTTGATCTTGCACTTCCTATGACTTTATTCTTATGCAACTGATGAGAGGTTATTCCTTGAAATGTACATTGAGCATAACAAAATAAACAATATTTATTAAACATTGGGTAACTTGTATTTTGAAAGCACTGGCTCGATGCCTCTGATGTTAGACCAGAGCCCATTTAGTGAATTCACCAACCAAGTTGTAAGACTGGTCTGACATGCAATTTATCAAACAATGTTTTACAAAAATTTCTGTATTTGTTTGAATTTTAAAGCACTGAGAATAAGGAAAGGATTCGAAACGCGTCGGATTTGGCTTCCTTTTTCGATTTGTTTGGATCTGAGGATTTCCTTTACTATGTCTGATCTCGGACTTCTTATGTTTTGGTTATAATGCAACTGATAGGATGCTGCTCCTTGGTGTGTACAAATAGCATAGCGAAATTCTGATGTAAAATCAACATTGGTAACTAATTAAGGCCGCTGATGATTCAAAGCAACTCTTTTTTTCAATTACCTGTTTATATTCATGAGTGGTAGGAAGTCTCACATAGAGAATAAAATAGACAATAATATACATGTATCTCGTAGCCGGAAAACTGCCCTCTAAAGTGCTTCTTCTTGATTTATAAAGAAATAAATTAGAATCTCGTTATAACTTCTCAATTTGCTTTAAACATATTAAATTAAAATTGCGGGTTCTTAGGTAATTATAAACTATACCAGATGCTGTCAATAGTGTCGAAACATGGCCAACCTCTTGTTGGTGGCCTTTTATAAATCGATATTCTGAAGTTTATGTGAAAAGCCGTAATTTGTACTAGGAGTCTCGATGACTAAATAATCTTACCCTAGTTTTTCATGTTTTCATTTATTATAAATAAAATGTAAAGAAAAAGTGCGTGCGATGTCGCCAGGAATTAGCTAAACGTACATTTAAGATATTGCTGTCCCAAAGACCTAGAGCGACGTGAGACCAATAATAATTTTTAACTATGAAAACATATGTGCATGCATGGAAAATTCAAAAGTGTCTTATTTAATAAAGCGATGAGAATATTTGGAAATTTTGAGATATGTGAACCAGTTTTCCATAATTAAATATGCCTCTGGTGATTGGATTCACATATTTGACCTGTCTAGCGAATGTATTCTCTTCCGGCTCCAGAATACCAGTTTTGAATTCAATGTACGATTTTCTCATCGATTGTTATAAAAAAGTTTCGCGTACGCATACGATTTGAGCTATTAGCTTTCAGACTATGCGTACTGCGTACTAGATCTAATCATTCCAGCTGACCCGTTCCTCAACTAATACGTTTTTCATGACCATGTGATCAAATTCGGTTTTCTAGACAGAGCTAGGTGGTTGACACAAAAATTGTAAGTCAGGAATGTTGCTGCTCGGTCGAGTCCAAAAAATTTAGGTTGACACCACAATCTTGTCGACCGGTAAGGAATATAAGTTTCAGAGATGAAGACGAACCTTTTCCTGTCAAGTTGCGGAGTAAACAAAAACTAGGCTGTTCGCTTAATGTACCTGGAGGTTCTGTTCCCATGAAACCTTATCCTTTAATCTGAACTGACTAAAACTGGGTTGCAAAATGCAAAATGCAAAATGCGGCTGGTGTCTTTAAAAATGCGGAAACTGCTTAATTTTCCGGACCACATGTGTTCACTCCCGGTTTTTTGATAGGGTCCACATAGTTTTTTAAATGCATATGTACATGTGTCAGGTTCCGTCTTGTTCGTAGTCTCGAGATTGCAGTGTCTGTCAACTTTCTCCTTTTGTCTGCCACTTTGGTTTTCTTTCGCTTCCACTTTACCTTGAAAAATTGTTTTAAATTCATTAGTATTTATTTGCATGTGATATTAGCCTCACAATTGCCATTCTAATGGCTGTCCGATGTTAAAAACGTGCATATATATAAATATTAAAGTGAAATTGAGTGAAGTCTTTGAAACAAAGTCTGTACATATTGACTTTCCAAAATATGTTAAACGTTGTCCCCAGCGACTGTAGTTTTTTTGCAACTTTTTTATCCATACATGGACCATAGAATTGCAGTTCAAGTTTTATTTTTTTAATTTGTACCTTTAGTCTAAGAGTATCTTGGCAAAATATGATGAAATTGCAATCAGTGTCACAGAGATACAACATACAATTATGGTCTTTCTCAGAGTTCGACATCCAAATTGTAAACTAGTGAGGGTTGCAAAGTGTTTGCCCAAGATTTTATTAGATTCTGACAAAAGCACAACAATTTGTTCGTTGATGGCCATTTATTATTCGATATTATGAAACTAATGCGGCAATCCTAAATTTATAGTGGGGGTCTCGATCGCTAAAATTCTAGTTACCATAATTTTCACAAGTTTTATTCAATATGGATTAAATTAAGAGAAAAGGTGGGTGCAATTCCCAAAACCAAGTTGTCATAGACTTAATTTTATTTGAATAAACATGAAAAGATTCGGTGTAAATGTCAGAGACAATGCACTCCAACAACGCTAAAACAGAGGAAATTTACAACTACATTTAAATATCAAGACAAAGTAATGAAATTCAAGGCAGAAGCTTTCATGCT
>JAULBM010311453.1:0-14080 GCA_032357055.1 Geukensia granosissima | reverse complement strand
ATTAAATACCTATGAAACCAATAGGAAATTTTCTTCTTTGCTCGAACTACTGATCACTGAATAGCGGGCATAGTGGCAACATAAGTTTGAGAACTAGAAATAGATAAACAAAACACCAAACCCGAAGGTACAAAGGAGAAAAGTGTCATGCGGCTGTAGTCAAAGTGAAAGTAAACTTCTAATCTGATAAAAAATTTTATGAAGTTAAGGACACCAGTGCATTGCAAGAACTTCATACTGTCAGATGCAGTTTTTAACTGGGTGGTAGCATTCAGATGTTTTATAACAATCTGCTTTTCTGTCAAGTTTGTAACTAGATAAGTGTTAGAAATACGAATTTCATTGTGGAGGACCGCCATATCATACTTTCGACATCTACGATATTATTGGTTTCTTTATCTGTAGGAACAAACACAATGAAACAGCATAAAATGTTCTTGCATGTTTATAATTCGTTTGATTATATTTCTTATAATATGATATGCTTGAAATAACTTTATATGCTTAAAATAATTTGATATACCTAAAGTATTTGATAAGCTCGTGTATTACATTTGTTAATCAATTTTTTTTCAGAAATGGCATTTATATTTTCAAGATCAAACAGACCATTTAATATATTGCTATTAAAAGAACTATATATAACGTTAGTAAGCTATAATATCAATCCAAATCATTTTCAACCTGTCGACCATACATATTGTTCGCCTTGATATTGGTACTGTAGTGGTCACTCACAGAGTTCAACAACTTAGAGGAGAAAATGAATTGCAATACTGTTGACATGGATATTGTGTAAACTATGCCGTATTGATTAAGAAAGCGGACGTTTTTTCTTCAATTTATTTTATTCCGAAGTTGTTTGTTCCAGTAAAAGATAATTGTGTAAACATGCTTCATTTCTTCTGCTGAATGTTTCGATAAAATATTTTACTTAATGTTTATACATACCTAACATTTTATAATTTTTCTTCTTCTTGTTTTCTGAATATCATGTCTAAGTGTTATATTTTTTTAACCTAACGAATATAAAAATTTAAACACATTCGATATATCAGAGCAAAATGTCTTATAAAAACGAGAGACATTGTTCTTTCGTATTGTGTCAGCTCCGTGTATATTTCCACATAGCAATGACGGATGTGGTGGGCAAATGTCCCGTGCTCACCACAGTGAATGTGGTTGTGGGTTAAATCCTTAAACAAATAGTCAAATAAATAACATTATATATCAGTAATTATTGCTTACGGTAAGCATTCTCTGTAGGAATATTAGAAGAAACGATCATGAAGGAGTTACAATAATTCATTACAGTATGATTGAACGTCTTGCTGCAAACATGTACCTTGAGAGTCAAAACTTTATAAATCCTGTTCTTTGTGTCGGTCAAGTGATATACAAGGTTCATCACACATTTCACATCGATATGAAATATTAAGTGCTGGATGCTGGCCAACATTGAAAGAACCTAGTCAGACCTTTTATTGAGTTAAGACACAGCAGTTAACGGAAGTCGGATATCAAAACAAGCGCAAAAAGTAACACGATAATTTAAGATCCAAAATTGACCCCTTTAACCAGAAATCACCTATGTTGAAGGCCTTGTAGAGACCTCTACATTTGTCAATCCCTCTGTATTTATCGTGGTTTGAGTGCAGTCTCTCTTTACCTAATATCTTTTCATTTTCATATGAGTAAACCCTATTAACAATACTAAAGTTTCTATCAAATAGACAGATACAAACGTTAAACGAGTTGACTGTTGACTCTTGACACTGCAAAAAATTTAATCATACTCAAGTTCAGATTGGCTAATTTATATCATCAAAAATGAGAGAATCTCTTCTGTCAAAGTTTTTTTTAAAGTTTTTGGTCAAAGTTTTGTTTCACTGATGACACAAACAGACTAAAACTTTAAAAAGCAGATTTTTATTGTTGGTGAAATTGTGATGGTGTTAAAAGGGCTAAACGTATAAGCAAATATGAAATTTATTAATCATTCCAATGGGGACCGATTGTGCATCCGTTCTCGCTGTTTTACTCCTTCATACAGAGTCTACAGAGAAAGGAGAAAAAGTTGTCCCAATCTATTGGTTTCACGTTCCGCTATATAGATGATGTCCTTTCACTGAATAACTCTAAATTTGATGACTATGTTGACCGCATGTATCCCATTGAACTTGAAATCAAAGATACTACAAAGACAGAAAGGTCTGATTCATACCTAGACTTGAACCTAGAATTTGACAGTAAGTGAGGGTTAAAAACAAAAACTGTTAGACAAGAGAGATGACTTTGATTTCCCGATTGTAAATTTTCCGTTTATGTCCAGCAACATTCCAGCCGCTACGGAGTGTATATCTCTCAATTGATACGTTACTCCAGGGCTTGTGCTTCCTATCAGGATTTTATTGATAGAGGGTTGCAGATGATAAAAAGATACTGAGCCAAGGTATCTCAGGGAAAGATTAGAGTCATCACTCCGGAAGTTTTTCTTTCGCAATCAAGATTTGGTTAACCATACGGAATATCCATTTCACAGATGACAATGGATATCTTCCGACTGAAATGAACACAAATTCGTTCCTATACCAGTTGTGACTAACATCGATTGTGACTATACACCGTCTTTGAATACCGAGTAACACAACGGGTGCCACTAGTGGAGCAGGAGCTGCTTACCCTTCCGGAGCACCTGAACTCACCCTGGTTTTTGTACGGTTCGTGTTACTCCAGCTTCTGTTTTCAGTGTAGTGTTGTGTGTTCTATTTTTTCTTTCGTTTCATTTTGTTAGCCATGGTCTTGTCTGTCTTCCGAAGATTTCTGTCTGTTCCTTTGGTATCTTCGAATTCGTTTCAACACTTATTAATATATTAGTGGTAAAGTGGCGAAACGAACATGCTTGTAGCGTATCGACTTCAAGACCCAAACGCGCAAAAAATTATACCAACGAAACATAGATAAATTTGCCCAATAATATTTCTTAATAGATTTCTTCTTTCTATTTGCATAGTTTTTTTACAATATAGAATAAAATTTTTAATTGAAATAATATTGCAATTATTGCATTACTGAGTATTTCTAGTTGTTGCTCTTGTTTATTTTAGGATACTGAAATGTGTCTAAGAAGATACGGTTTACATCTTTCCAAAATCGAATTTGTAAAATTTTAAGATTGTTATCTTAAAAATTGGCTGACCGGCGTACATTACGTCATGAACAGTTTATTCGATTTGCCCCATTAAGTTAATTAGCAATACATTAATTTTACTGAACTCATTAAGTTTTATCGCTTTCTTATTTTTGTTACTTTATTAAAGTAAATACATAAAAGCGCATTGCATTTAAATTTGACTTTTGAATATTTTTATTAACGTATTGAGATGCCTTTCTGGCATATATTATATATTCTTTCTGTTAAAAACATATAAATTACAAATAACTACAGCTTGCTTTGAGGCCTCCAATCATGGACACGTATCATTTCCTAAGGGAAGCATTAATAGTCCGTGGGCTAGGTAGGTCTACCGTGCACATCTCATCTTTACCAACTTTTTAAATTCGTATTTATACCATTTTTCATAGTTTAACAATGTTAAATGTAAACAAGCATAATATTGGGATGCTTTTAGGTTTTACTGTGTATTTTGTACCCACCATGTTATTTTTGCCTATTTTCGTTTCACAGATAATTTAAAGTTTCAACAAAAATAACATGGTGGGGTACAAAATACGTAGCAAAACCTATAAGCATCCCAATATTATGCTTGTTAACATTTAAAATATGAAAAAGAGCATAAATACGAATTTTAAAAAAGTTGGTGAGGATGAGTACTGTGGGGGATGCCCGGTAGACCTACCTAGCCCACCGCCTATAAAAGGTTCCAAAAATAAAGTGTTATGATATTGAAATGTAGCAACTATCGACCCAAAAAGTACAGAAGTAGCAATTTAACACTAAAACAACCATAGACTTGTCGCAAAATATAAACTTTGCATAATGTTCACAGTATAGACTTTAAACGCCCAGGGGCCAATATCGCATGCATATTCAGGAAGAATACAAGTTATCAAACAATTAATCATAAAGGGGCATATTTGAGGTAAGGCCGGGAAATTTACCACAGGGTGTCAAATTGGGACTGTTCGGGTAGGGTCGGGACATTTAGCATAAGCAGCAGGTCACCTTCTGACCGCTCATTACAAGCTGTTGCAAAGGGATCTTAAAGGTGCTGAGAGCATGGTATTTTCCCAACACACGGGGCACGACGGTACTGCTCCCGTCAGAGACGGGTTGAGAATTTATACTTCACACCCATCCAAAGGACGCCTTTAAAGGAGGAGTTCTACCTATTAGCTGTAAAAACCTAGCAACGAATTTCTTAATCCCGGCTACTTTCATGGTGGTTTAGTATTTATTCATCACGCCAGACAAACGGACGTCTGTTGTACCCTTAACCCGAAACAACTCTTAACCTTCAAATCATACTCTTAACCCATTCTCCTATCCCGAAAAAATAAAAAAAGTTAATTATTACAAATTAATTAAAAACATGAATTATGATGTTAAAATCCAACTTATAGATGCTGTTGTTAATTTTTCCAATATTCATTTATCAAGCAAAACTATCGACAAACAGTGTTTCAACAGATAAAGATCTTTTTCAAGGGAGAAATCATTATTTCTCCTGTTTCCGAACCAAAGAAAGAAAAATCTATCAATTTACTCTTAACCCGAAATGAAATACCCTTAACCAGATTTTGTTCCCAATAACTGTTCTCCATATATTTTAATGTATTTGTAGTTTTTATTTGATACATAAATTTGTAATTTCTGTGAGCAGATTTTGAGGAAGTGTCTTTTCGAAAACCCATTTTCAGAAGGCCGTGGTTCCTTCAAAAATTAAAAATTTCCATTCTAGTTCCCGGCTTCTTGGAAGTGTGATATAAACTTTCCAAAGAAATCACCGCTAAAACATGCATCAATTTCTTTCGAGGACAAATAGTTAAAACTTCCATTTTTAGTTTTTATAAATTAAAATGTGGAGAGTAAATACCTTAACTACTTCTGACAGTCTTAGAAAGAAAACGATTTTATATAAAGAACAGGGGAAAGTCGGGTTTTTTCTCCTTGTTTACTCTTTCGTTGATGTGATGCACTACCCATAAAGGAGGACAACTCTTACAAAATCTTATTTTTAAACCAAACTCGGACTTCCAGAAATATGGAACACACCAAACCTTATGCACAAGAAAACTCGTTCGATACTCATTCATTATTCATGTTCATCTTCAATTTCAGAAACCCAAAAGGGAACAGTTGCAACAAATGTAAAATTTCAGACGTAAAAAGCACCAAGATCTCGATAAGCTTTGTCCTTGAATTCAACTCCTTTATCAATAACTTGGCAACTTAAAACCTTATTCGTCCATTTTTGTAACTAAGAATTCACACATTACATCAAAATTTTACTTATTGAACCTGCACGGATTTTTAAATAATAAGTGAAAAATTAATATATTTTTAATAATTTAAATACTGTCAATATTACAATGTTAATACCTACATGTAAACTAACGCAAAACGAAAATAGAAAATAATTTTACTTGATCCATATTTTCCCTATATAAGCCTTCTTAAAATAGAAAAGGTTTATTGATTGATTGTTGGTTGTTTAATGTCCAGTGGGTTATATTTCCTGCATATTAATCATCGAAAAGAATGATTTTTAAGAGAAAAAAAACATACCACTGGTATGCTTTTTTCTTTTTCAAACTTGATTGAAAGGTAAAATTATAAAGGTGGACATACAAGTATATGATTATATGATTCAGCTTTTATCATTTCCCTAATGAAAAACTATCACAGAGCGAAAATTTTCATTTAATTCTAAATTTTTAGTTATTTAACATCACAAATAACAATTTAACAATGTTGAATCAATACAAGTTTCTTTTAATTTTTTGTTTTTTTTTGGAAATATTTAACAATATAAATTAGAGGTCGAATACCAAAATTAGTTACCTTAATTATGAATCAACGACTGCCGTAGAATCTGTTTTAGCTCCCATTCGACAGGTATATATGCGTAGCAACCGGATAATAAACGTAACGGTAAAATGACGAATCAAACATTCCCAATATTCGTCGGAATCAAAGGTGATAGTGTTACATATTCCAGGAAAATCTCGTCTGCTTAATGTAGTACCTAGTTCTTGGAATGTCTTTGAATTAACAATTTCCTGTGTTTTTGTACAGCAACTAATACATCCCAATTTTTCAGTGCATAAGTATATAAAACGCTTAATATATCTTCCAATTAATTAGATCCAACTCACCATCTAATAATAATTCCAATATTGTAAAAATATTTCTATTGGGCAATACCATGACACAGGTTTACAAACGTTGAATAATTATGTGAATTTTACTATGTTATATGTTCATTTCAAGGACACATACAGGAAAACCGAGATCAAACATTGTAAAATGAAGTACTCATTTCCAAGTAAAAACAGTCAGATCCAACGAACATGACACGTGCAATTCAACAAATTAAAGCCTTCTCAGTTGTTTCTATTGATGAGACTTAATACGCCTTCCAGATATTTCATGTCAATGAATTTAATTGTATCAATTTTCAATTATTTGAAAAATTATAAATAATAAATGAAATTTTTATGGAACCTTGAACTTTAAATATTCAAATTTCTAGCGTTATCACTTTTTAACAATGAAAGATTTAAATTATCTTATTATAAACGAGGAGATTTTGCACTTTTAATTAAAAATATCGTCTAAAACTTCATGCCAAAAATTGACGTCGTAAACAAAGTCCATTAAAACTACCCAAAGTGTTGAGAATCACTTTTTACAACCGGTCGAGAGGCGTGACTTTAAACGAACTATATTTTGCACAATGCATCATGGCGAAAGTTACATTAAATATTATTTTTATCATGCTTATTGTGATTTGCTAATGTGTTCGTTAGAAACATCTGTATAAATTTCGAAAATGAAATCTAATATTTTGGCCTTTAATCCATTGTATTGGTTGACCACAATTTGCTTTGTTTAAACCGTGACAATATTGATAAATATTGAGTTCAATAATGCATGTATTAATCGTCAGCAATCGTTGAACCCTTAAATGAGAGCGTTGAACACTCATTTGAATCTTATTTTTATTAAAAGAGATACAGCGATTGAAACGTGTAACATTGCCACATTCACGCTACACGTTGGAACGATACATGCAACATCATACCGCTCACTTTTCAATAAAATGTTGTTCGTTGCATAATCATCTGTTCATTTGCCAAATACAGAATAAAACATTTAATTGGAAAAAAAAACGAAATAATATAACATTTGCTTTGTATGATTTCATTGCTTTAACTTGTGTTAACGTTTAAATAATTTTCATAACACAAAAAAATCAAATGTAGCTTTCTAGATTTCAAATCGTCGTTTGTCATAAAGGTTGGCGAGTGTTTAGCAGTGGTTGGCAAAAAGAACACTTGCTAGCTATTGTTACTAATATATTGAAAGCCACCTGAATAACTTTCACCAAGTCGTTACTGTTTATAATTATTTTCATAAGTAAATGTTAGTGTCAACTAAAATAAATATATAGACTTCAGCAATTAATATTTATTGAATGAAATATTATTTAAGAATTAATATCCTACAAAGGATAAGTTACCTGCTAGCATCACTCTGATGTCATGAGAATTTTCGAAGTAATGTGGATCAATAATGGGTGAGTCAAATTGATTAGTGCTCATTAGTCGAATAGTTCCTCTACTTTTTGGATGTTAGGGAACAATTCATTCACCTGTTGAAAAAAGGATCATTGTCTTAAATCCACAAAAGGATATTTAACATATCAGCGGCGCGGGAAGTAAACACATATCTAACATCAGCAGAAAATCAATAGAATTTGAATTAGTTGAAAGAACAAGATAAGTTTAGACCTATTTTGGCCTAAATGTTAGTGCAAAAGGAAAGGATTAAACAAACAGTAAAATACGACTATAATCGAAGTAAACATGTAATCAAGATATTTTTATCTGTTGCAATTAACACCTCGATGTTTCTTGATTTTTCAATAATTGATTAAATCAAAGCAAAATTGTGTTTTTTTTTACCGTTTTTAATGTTTGTGTACTGTCAAAAACACACAAGATATTAGAAACAGAGGGGTGGTCTCAAGCGCGTTCTGTTTACGAGAATAAAGACTACCTTACATTTTATCTTGAATTTTACAATCGGGAAAATCTTTGTGTTTTGTCTTGTATCGGAGCCAATACAACTGATATTCAAGTATTGTTTTATTGTCGTATTAAAACATAAACGTCCCTGGGTACGGGGATGCCGGATTAATGCTTACAAATATTAAATCCGCCCTACATAATTAAGCTGTATCAGGTAGAAATTCACCATTCAAATAGTTCTTAAGTGCTGTTTTGACAAAAATGTTTACAGTATCTTTGGCGTTTCAAAAACTGTCTTTGAGGAACAATATTATAGTATAGAAATAACTTGACTGAAAAGACTATAATTTAAATATCTTATTTGTGCCTTAGATAAATGATACATGTACAGTCACTTACATTATATGAGGCTGATTTCTTTCTGATTGGGCTCGATTAATATAGTTATGTCTGCACGAAGGAAGGACCCTATTGTATATTGGTTGTCTCTGCTTTCATGTTTCAGTGTTACCTGTTTTGTTTTACGTTTTAAACGTTATAATAGGCCAATCATTGTCAATTGTAAAATTGTCTCCATTTTTTCCGTTGTTTAAGGCGTTACAATAACCCGTAGATATAACATCGATATATGATTAGGATTTGATAAATGGCTGTCTTATCGATTATAATATCATATCTTTTATTTTCAAACTCCATTGACAGTCAAGTCTTCAAAGGCAATAAATTGCAATCAAACCACTCAAGCAAATCTTAAATTAGCGCCCCGGTGTTCAGGAGCAAATCGAATATTTTTATCATCATCTTTTCAAAGCACCTGCATATTATTAAATTGTATTTTTAAAGCATTTAAGCATGTATTTAGTTATCTTACATATTATAACGCACATCTTGAAAATATTTTAACGTGATTTGTATAAACATAGGATTTAATTTTGAATACTACAACACATAGGTTTGCAAATTGTATACTGACAGATGGCTTTATGTTCATGAAGAGTCCATTATCAATAAAATTTTATCCTGAGCAGCTGAACTGATAATCAGGCCAGCCTGGTTCAGACGAGTCCCAATTCGGCATTTTGTAAAACACGTTACCTTCCAGCCCACGTCAAGAATAAATTCCTGCAGAAGTTAATTTTAGCTTACAGGCACAAAATGTTGAATAACACACATGTCGTAGCCATCACAACTAGTAAATTATTATCCCATATTGAAATTTATAAACAAGTTTGTATTACCAAATTATGCCTTTGAATAAAAAGAAATGTTTTTATAATACACTTTCAATCAGCAAATGAATCCCAGTGTCTTGAGACAAAATGGGAATTTAGAATACCCATTCGAAAGATGTCTCTTAATATAGACACTATGTTGTCTTAAAGACACAAAAATGCCTTAAGAAATTAAGATGGCTTTAGACATTGAGTTTTATTTGCTATGACGTTTGTAAAATATACTGTTCCACAATTAAAGAATTATTTTCTTAAACGGGTATTACACATTAACGCCTT
The DNA here is from genome assembly GCA_032357055.1 of Geukensia granosissima. Classification (NCBI taxonomy): domain Eukaryota; kingdom Metazoa; phylum Mollusca; class Bivalvia; order Mytilida; family Mytilidae; genus Geukensia; species Geukensia granosissima. Next base: position 4,352 of record JAULBM010311453.1, on the reverse strand, counting down.
TGCTCTGTAATTATAAATAAAACTTCCCAGTTTTATGCACTTTGTGGTGAAGTTGAGAACCAAATCCCAACCTCCACACTAGAAACAAGCTCGCAAGCTCGTCAATGTTTCCTTGCCATTAACGCTTTCCATTTATTGCGGAGTCCTATTGTGCACATTTTTGGGGAAATGAGAACTATTTTTTGTCCCGAATTGACGCAATTTAACGGCAGTAACTTAAAAAAAATTAGATATGTGTCATGAGGCAACAATCATCGATCAAATAGGAAGATTTATCAAATTTTATTTTTGTTCTTTAAATTGAAAAATAATATTATAAATATTTTTCCGCGTGCGCATCGATAATGACAAGATTCTTGTCATTGTGAAAGGGCTGAATGCAGGGTAATTATCCCCGGACTCTGAAAGCGGAGCGGATATGACCCTGAAACGGAGGATATACCAAATCCTTGTAGTTTCGTCAACGATATTGAATAACTGACGTTGATCATAAAGTTCAAATGAAACATTATATGATCCTGTAAGATTTTTCCCACTGGTAAATCAGCATGCAGTGGTATCTTAAAAATACATATGAACATTTATATAAATTCAGCGGTGACTTATTTCTATGTAAAGGACGGGGGTCCCTTAAGCCCATTTTTGGCCCAAGACTTTAGATAAAAAATGAAAATTGGCTATTATCTATTAATTTATATTTTTTATTGGATAATGTATATGAAAAGAAAATCCAACAGCATTTATAGTTTAATTAATTCTACAATGGTCATATAACACATAGAAAATGCTTTAAATGTGAAAATACTAAAAAATAATTAATTTGATGGAATATTTGATACTATTTTGTCGATTTTAATATAGATCGAACAAAAACATCACGACCAAACTTTGTACAATTAAAGATCTATTACGTAAAAATATTTGATTGAAAAATTATCGCGATGTTTTTGTGCGATCATATTAGAACAAAACAAGTCCTAAATTTAGCATTTTTACCGAAAATGTTAAATTCTTGTCAAATAGTAAAATATACCCTTTTTTGTCGAAATGACGAACAGTTTACAAGAAAAAGTAATGAATTTTTAAAGACGATTTATAAATAGCATTTTCTCAACAACTTATTTATGTTGTAACAAAATCTTAAATTTTTGCCAAATATAGGGCTAAACGTACCTACTTATTTGAATTGTGAATATAAACTATAGGCCACAAATGATATTTCATCTGTCTAGCATGAATACTTATAAAAATGTGATACTGACAAGCTTCCATAGGTTCCAGTTTAATCGTGATCTAAATTGATGGAAACACGTGCACTCAATCTGTCTTGACATGTTCATGAAAGACTTTCTCCGAGGTGTTCCAAATGGTCCTTTGAGCCTATTCCGGAAAGCATGAGCAAGACTGGCGAATTGATGGCTCCAGCTGAAACAATCACTTCTTTTTTTGGTGTATACTTTGTGTTTTCTGTTATCTTTTATTATTTCTACTCCTTTTGCTACCTTGTTGTCAATTATTATCTGTAGACCAAAAGTGACATTTACTGAGAATTTTTAAATCAAATTCATCAACAAAATACAGCTGTTCTTTTATTTCCTCAGTATTTTCTTCTTTAGAAATTCAACAGAGCTTTAGCGTTTAACCTCATGTGGCTCTGAGCAGCAGTAATTGTACATCAAAAGGCTGTGTTCCAATTTTTTTTATAATTATAGTTGTTGCCATTTTGGATTGTTAGATATTTACCTCGGTCTTTAGAAAAAGCTCTAATTTATATCGACATCTGCATCAAATCTCAAAAATGCATATTACTCTGACATGTACAGATCGCAGTCTTCTTCCATAAAATGTGGTCTTATTTATAAACTGTTTCTGTCTGTTTTATATTCCTCCTGGCGTTTTGTTTTGGACTAAGAAGTTTGAATTTCGCGAATGGACAATTTATAACATTTGTCATTCACAGATATAATTCATATTACAAGGTTATATAAATATATGACAAGTCACGTTTTGTTTTGTTAATCAATAATAGTTTTAACCGGAACAAGTTGTTATGCGATTATTGATCTCAAATTATAAAATACATACTTTTGTAGCCATAGTGTTAATACTTATGTGTAGGTTTGGTCTGTTCATAACAGGACGAAGGTATGCCCTGGCCGTACTGCAGCGTTCTCCATTTATTATAGAAGACTGCATGTAAGAGAATCCTACAATGATAAAACACAACTTAATGAATATGATATATTAGTAAATACAACAAATTTCATTAAACAGACATCCTGTAATTACACAGTTCCAAATAATGAATTCATTCCTAATTGTAAAATTCCCCTTCATTGACGGGGACATTCATTTAGCTCCGTCATACGGTGTATATTTCTCAGCTTGTTCCTTTTACCTGTTTGTAGCGAATTATCAGATTTAAATGAACGTAATCTTTTATAACTAACAACTTATTAATTCAAGGATTTCGTTACTACAATTAATAAAAAAAAATATTTCCTATATATAATGATTTGGCATCAAAAGGAGTAGGTATGTTAAGATTCAGATTTGGCCCAAATTTTAGATTTTGTGGCACAATAGTAAGATGTTGTGAAAATGCTGTTTAATAATAGTCTTTTAATATTTCATTACTTTTTCTGGTAAACGTTTCGTTATTTCGACAAAATGAAAGAGTATTTTTGACTATTTTGACAAGAATTTAACTTTTTCGGTAAAAATATTCAATTTTTGGAGGTTTTTTGTTCAAAATAGATGTGATCGCACAAAAAATCACGAAGATATTTTAACCAAACATTTTACTTGATAGATCTTTAATTGTGCAAAGTTTGGTTTTGATGTTTTTGTGCGATCTTTATTCAAATAGACAAAATAATTTCAAATATTGCGTTAAATTACTTAATTTTGTTGCATTTTCTGTGCGTCATGTGACCACTGAAGAACTAATTGATCAAAAAATTCTGTTGGATTTTCTTTTTATAGACATAATTCAATACAAATAATATAAGATGTTAGCCAATTTAAAATTTTTGCCAAAATATTGGGCAACAAATGGGCCTTAACGACCCCTTTCCTTTGGATGTATTTGCAATCAAGCGGTAAATCGCATCTTACTTTTTACGGAAACGTGGTTAAAAAGCTCGTACATTTAAACTAAGTAAACTAATTGTAAATAGCTTAATACTCAACTAAAAAGTTTACATACTACAAAATTTTCTACTTTCCATCGATATATCTTTAATTTGGCATTTGCAATATCCCATGTTTTCTTTGTTTTCCTTTGACTTTTTCTGATATTTAAACACCAAATCCAATTGCACGTGTTTTCATTTATACCGTAGATTGTTTTCTGATCGGTTGCTTTTGCGTTTTAAACTAGCAGACAACAATTGCGAGAACACTTTTGAGGTCGATACTTCTGCTGTATCATGTTTTCATATTATTTATTAAGGTCTTCCCCATCCTTCGGCTAACCTTTTTACATTTCCTCTGATTATTAGGTCTTTCCACCTTCCGTGGAAATACCTTTAGTTATTGTTCTGTTTATTATTATTATTTTCTTGTTTTTCCGCCACTTTTATTTTATGTCGCAGATTTCGCAACACACCATTTTCATATTGTGTATACTATATCGGTTGAATATGTAGGGTTTCCAATCGACACTTTTTTTTATCGAACTCTTTTTCTTTATAGAGTTATCTCCCCAAACACTTAAAAACCTAGTTCTCTTCTTATCTCTGATACCGTTAAAGCTGATCAAGTGTACATGTAATAAGGAAAATGTTCAGCATCATAATAAACAACTTTGTTACATTTGGGTCGAAGCTATTCGGTGGTTTTTATGCAAGTTTTCTCCCCTTGAAAACCGACATTTTCCGTTTACCGATTTTTCTCGGAAATTGTAAGTCATAGAGACTAAGAACTTCAATTAGGACTTGGGATTACCAGGAGGCATTGAAGTATGACAATGTCAAAAGTAAACTGTCATAAGGACCATTTCTGATTGTTATCAGATTATCTCGGAACATGTAATGGGGAAAATGTGTGTCTTTTAGAGATCTAGATTTGGTACATTAGGACCAAACTTATTAGACCAAGGTGTAAGGACCTGTGGACCATTAACAACTTTTAGGTCAAAAATAAAAAAAATTGAAAATATCTAAGGAAACAGTATGAGATCTAAAGAAACTTTGACTCGCACGAATGTTCTAAATGACTTGGCAAATAAAATGGGGTCACAGATCATGGTCCATAGCAACCACAATAAAGACCAAGCCAAACTTCAAAAACTCGGAACTCGGTTCGTTTTTGTACCAGCTGATAAAGCCGCCAACAATGTGGTCGTGGTG
>JAULBM010311443.1:0-14080 GCA_032357055.1 Geukensia granosissima | reverse complement strand
GGAAAGTCCTTTACAAAGTTTCCCCATTTCATCCCAATGGGACAAAAAACAAGGCCGCCAGACAAATCTTGTTTCTGGTTGGCTGATTCATTAAAAAATCTTCTCCTCTGAAACTTCTTTGCCAAAACGCAGGTGAGCGATACAGGCTCAGCCTCCTGAGCCTCTAGTTTTTTGTAGTTTTCAGATTTTGTATAAAAGGGGTCAAAGAGTTAAAAAAAAGTGATTTTGCAGGAGATTAGAAATATTTATTTTGCATCCGATTTTGATCGGATTTTTTGCATTTAATTCCTCTCAATGAGAACTTTCAGTAGTACATGTATCTAAATGGATTTTCTCTATCACATACTGTTTTTGAGTTAAAAGGGATCAAAGTAGTTGGGAAAGAGGAATTCAATTTTGTTTAATATGAACAAATTTTATTTTTTATACAATTTTGATGGTTTTTTTTCCAAATGATTCCTTATAAAAAATTAACAAATTGACAACAGTTTTGAGGATAATATGAGTCAAAATGATCTTTTATCCAGTCATATCACTGTGTCCAATATTTTACTGTGTCCAGTGCTTTACTGTGTCCAGCACTTCACTGTGTCCAGCACATTATTATGTCCAACAAAAAACTGTCCACACTTACCCAAAGGGTCTTTTGTTCACCGTTCACATTTCAACGTGCTGCGGTCGTATCATGCTGCGCTTGCGAAGCACCTCACTTTTATTTTAATGTTTTGTTTATTAAATTAGTATCAATGAAAGCTTTCTTCAACAGCTTTGGTCAATATCTTATTGTTTTTTAGATAAATAAGTTTTACTCCAGGATTACAACAAATTGTTCTAGCTAGTTTTTTTGTTTTAAACAATTTCACTGAAACATGTGTAAAGAAATAGTTTTCCTAAAAAATCTTGGGAATCTTATATATATTTAATTGCATACGTAACATGTTCCTAACAGGAAAATCCCTATCATATTGCAGCCAGTCATGTAAATGACTTATTACAATTGTATTTGTTTCCTATAATTGACCAGGTGGGAACACCTTTCCAGCTCAACTTTTAAACAGGAAGAAATTTTCATGCTTATAATTAGAGATTATACGTGGAAAGGGTTTTAGTAGAAAGCTAAAAATGTAGGTCTGTAAATTACCTATGTACTACAAAAAAGCAGTTAAAATTGGTCATTCAGAACAGGTGGTCACTCAAGAAAGGATTATTTAGAGATATTTTTTTATTTGGTTTACATAATACAAAAAGAGGATGGTGTTTTATGACAATGGTCATTTACGAAATGTTTGGCTATACATTTTACAAAAGTAATGATATGGGAGTCAATGTTTATCAATATTACATCCCCACTCACCTTATCCCTCTGTTATTATGCCCATCCATCCAACTTGTCACCACAAAGTCTCAGCTTCCAGGGAATGGATGATTTGAAATTTTGGATTATATCAAATTAAGATTATTTGGTGTCTATTCGATATCAGCTTCCTGTTTCATAGGACTTTGCCATATTTCCTTATTTAAAAATGTATCTAGAAATTGATAAAACTTCAATGATCTTCCTATTTTTGGCCCCTAGAATGTCTGATTTGGTTTGATCCATAGAGGTGCTTTGGTCGCTGTTAGGTTTGGTTTGGTTTATTGAAAATTTGTTGTAAATGGGTGTAAGATGTGGATTTTGTCTCTCTGGCATATATTACATATTCTTTCTTTTAAATGATATAGGAAATTTATGTCACAAATTTTTAGTTTCCACATCATGGATTGATTTGAAAATTGGTATGTAGCTTGGTCAAATGGACTAATATTTGGTAAGGAGCATCTATGGAAGGTATTTTATAAAGATTGCTCTTTTCATCCTGATCCGACAACAAATATGGCTGCCATGGACGATTCTTGTTTCTGATTGGCTGATACATTAAAAGTCTTCTGTGAAACCGCTTGGCAAAAAGGATTAATATTTGGTATAGAGCATCTATGGAAGGTCCTTTATAAAGTTTCTTATTTCATCCCAGTCAGACAAAAAACATGGCCACTATGGACACTTCTTGTTTCTGATTGGCTGATACATTGAAAAATCTCCTCTGAAACCGCTTGGCCTAATGGAATAATACTTGGTACAGAGCATCTATGGAAGGTCCTTTTTTAAAGTTTCCTAATTTTGTACTGATAGGACAAAAAACATGGACAATTTTTGTTTCCGATTGGCTGACACATTTGAATATCTTCTCTAAAACCGCTATATGGATGAATATTTGAGTTGTAGCATCTATGGAATGTGTTCATTCATATTGTCTGGATCAGACAAAAAACTTGGCGCCTTGGATGATTCGCGTTTCTGATTGGTTGATACATTTAAAAAGTCTTCTTCTCTGAAATTGCTTGGCCATGTGGATTAATTTTTTAACTGTAGCATCAGTGGAGTTACCTTTATAAAGTTTTCTAATTTTATCTTGATCTGGAACTAAACATGGCTGCCACGGATAATTTTTGTTTCTGATTGACGGAAACTGCTCAGTGAAATTGATTAATATTTGATGTAGAGCATCCATAGAAAGTCCTTTACAAAGTTTCCCCATTTCGTCCCAATGGGACAAAAACAAGGCCACCAGACAAAACTTGCTTCTGATTGGCTGATTCATTAAAAAATCTTCTCCTCTGAAACTTCTTTGCCAAATGGCAGGTGAGTGATACAGGCTCAGCCTCCTGAGCCTCTAGTTTCATTCAGAAACAATGATGACCATGTATCAGAATTTAGGCATAAGATTTTTTAACCAAATAGAAAGATTAAATTTGACTTACTCCTCCACTCTGGTATACTCAATTCCATGTTTTCAAATGATTGATCGAACGGTTCTGCTGTTGGCTCGTCACTTGGATCGGCATATTGAGCTAAGTATGGATGGGCAAGGGCTTCTTCTGCTGTGATACGGGTATCTGAATCCAAATCTAACATTTTCTCCATCAAATCAATTGCTAAAACAAAAGCAAAATTTTATGAAATTATCTCGTCTTTAACTATTGAATCAATCCATATGTACAAACTGATATTGAAATACACCACACATGTTAATTTAGGATTTTGACTGCTGTGTCAGATTTATATTACTGGTATAGCTGCAACGGCCAGATTGTTCAATGTTTTTAACTGATAAGTTATTTTTAAGTTCTTGTTAAATTTTGTTCATTTTTACAGAATAGACCCTTTTACTGTTTGTTGTCCTGTTACTTTTGGTGGAAAATAACATACTTTCGTGCAAGTGACTGGATAATAAGTTATGACATCTGAACTTTTGTTATTTGAAAATAATTTACTATTCAAAATATAACTATGAGTTTTAAGTGTTGAACATCTGCTCCGTAGGAATTTCTCATTTGATGTACTCGGGTTCAATATCGAAATTGGTATTTGTGAAATTATTCTCTTCTTAAGGTAACAGTGTAATATTTTTGTTGCAATATACTTACAATATATCATAATAAAAATACTAATACTAGTTATAATGATTTTGATATGCTGCAATATATGTACATGTATTACAATACATAAAATAAAAAATCAAGTAATATTACAGTGTATGTTTGATTGTTTACACATACCAAGTGGATTTGCTCCTATAAAAACTTCTCTGAAATCTTTCTTTGGCCATTTTGGCATTGAGGCAACATAATTCCTAGCCTGTAAAAACAACTTCAAGTTATAAAAACGACAAATTCAAAGCTGTAACCAATAACAATATTAACCATTTTTCCACTGTAATTAACAAGGGTATTTCTGTGAACTTTAAATAAAGGTTTTCATTCTCATTTTGTAAACAAAACATAAATTTCACCTCAGACAATTAAATAACTGTAACAGATTAGAAATATGCAATTGTTTAAGAAATAAAATAAATTATTAATATGGCTATTATAAAGTTTTTCAATATCAGAAAAGTTTGACAGAGAATAATCTTGAATAAGCTCCAAGTGACTCGAAAATTAATCACCATGATTCTTACTTTACAGAACTACACATGAAACATGACTGCATGCATTTTTCAGAGTTTTCAAATATTTTCATTCATCTTACCTCAGGACTAGATATTTTGTCAAGGAGTTTTTGATTTGGAGTTCCAACAAGGGAGAGAACTCTTGTTAACTGATCAATATCTAACACCTAGTTAAGGACAGTTAAGCAAATAAATCTATATATTGGAAAAAATTCACAATATAAATAAAGTGCTACAAACATATACATGCAAGATCAATTTCAGAAGGTATACATTTCTAGTTTTGATCACTGTCACTATTACTTTAAACTTTGTTTGCTGTACTCATAAATCAACTCATTAAAATGGCATAGCTTTTACATAATGGTTTGTACACATAATGGGTATCTATTAAAAATCTGAACCCACTGCTTCCAAGGCAAACAGTTTGTCAGTATGGTATTACAAATTTCTGTTTATGTGTTCTTTTAATTGTGCTTACTTGATAACTCATCACAAAATTGTCCCATCACCCTTGTTGATGGCCTTTTTGAGACCTATAGCTTTGCTGGAAATGATGTGGGGTGGGACCATACTGGTGCAGAATAAATGAATCCTGCTTTCTACTAGAATGACACACAAATATGGATAAAATATGACCTAAGAAGGTTACAAGCATCTACTCTAGCTGATCAAGCATTGCTCTTGGCTCATAAATGCCATATGCTTGGTGGGATAGCAGCAAACAGGTTTTTTGTTTACCCAGCTTAGAGAATGAACCAACAACTTCCACTCAAGACGAGCATGCTACCTGTAGATAATTTAGGTAGCGACAATATGGGAAAAGAATGACTTAAGTGACCAGTGAAGATTTACTTAAGATTAAGTGAGCACTGAAGCATTAATATTAAATTTATTTGAGCAGGCAGGTTATCTAATCAATAAATTCAAACAAGCAAAGATATTTTGCAAGTAAGGTGTACTGGTTCATGTAACACCACAGCTGGAAAATAAGACTGCATTAAAAGCAAGTATAATACTGGATTTTATATGAGCAATGAAGTGCTTGTGTCAAATTTAGACCCATCAGTGAATCTTTCCTAAAACATATCTAAAACACTGTAGTAACAATGTCTCTTTATTGTTGAGACTCATTGTAATGTCGGCTTTACTTCAAAAATTTATAACTGCCCAAAAAAAAATTATCTTAAATTCTTTGATTAAAGTCAACATTGCAACACTACATGCAAATTAAAAGAAATTCAATAGGAGGGCACATTTGTGCAATCATGCCTGCATCTTAAAAGTATTAGTTTTTTCAGGAAGTGAAAATATTTCACATTTAAATATTTTTCTTGAATTTTTTCAAAAATGTTCTATCATACATGAATCATGTGATGGCTTGCTTTACCTGCTTATGTTTTTACTACCCCATTTCATGTTTACTAAAAATGATGTCAGGCATCATGTTTAAACCCAAGTTTTTGACAGTTATGACTTACAATTTACCCTATCCTATACTGTGTAGGTTAAACAAGAGGCTCTTTAGAGCCCATATTGCTCACCTAGTAAAATTATGCCCAGCTAACAAATGAGAGATGCCGGTAAGATCAAATTGATTTTAGGCCTCGTCGTTGTGATCATTTCTGCCGTTAACAGTTTCTCTGTATTTAAAGCTATAAAACATTTTCAAGATTTGGTCCATGAATGTCACTATTAGTTCAAAAAGTTTATGACTGATCTTTCTATTTTTTGGTCACTAGCCTGTCTGGTGAAGGTTAATCCAGAAAAGTAATTTACATTCATTTAAAAGAGAAAAAAATATCAGAAGCAAGAAATTTTAAACTGGCCATCTATTTTTTAATCTATTAGAGGTGTTCTTTTCAGTTTGACTTTGAATATTTGTTTTTAGCATATGTAAGGTGTGGATTGTATCATTCTGGCATACATTCCAAATTCTGTCAAACATTTCAATACCTGAAGTTAAATCTGACACCAACTGCTAGGCTCACCATGTTATGCAGCATTGTTTCTACTTATTTCTGTGATGCAATTGTCATATTTAGAATCATTATGCATTTCAGGAATCACCTGTGTAATTTCCCAAATATAATTAAAAACCCTACGATAGGAGCTAAAAAATTGATGACTACTGTAAAATTTCTTGCTTCTAATATTTTTTTCTCTTATTGAAGGTCAAAGTCAGCATCTGAAGTGTGGGATATGTCAATGAGCTGGAATGGACTAAATTATTATTTCCTAACTGATCAATTCATGCATTAAATATAGGTCAAAGTCAATATCTCAAGCATATATTGCATTTATCATCCCCAAATGTGCCATGTGTACTAATATGGTTGAGAAATACATGCAAGTAAGCGGAAATGGATTTTAAAATTGGTTTCTGGGGTGCTGAAACTTCTTGTATCACAAAAACCAACCTCACTTTGTGAGGTCAGCAAAAAATGCAATTTCTTATAGCATTCTATGTTAATCTTCAGCTCTGACTAAAATGTTGTATGACAGATGTGATCAGAAAAAAATTCCCTAAAGGCAGTACCAAACGGCACTTCACTTATGTTTATTTTAAATAAGCAGGGTAGTTTCTGAAGAGCTTCAATCAAATTTTCTTAAGACAACCATCCATAGAACATTTCTGCCAAGTTTTGTTTCAAACAGTTCAGCAGTTTCAGAACAGAAAATTGACAGACAACACTGTAAATAACAATGATAAAGTCCAACACAAAGTGATTTCAAAAGCTCAAATGGCCTTTGGGCCAAGTGAGCCAAAATTAGATAAAAAAAAAAGATTTCTAAAAGGAAACTATTTTCATGAACAAAAAGGAGGATGTGCATCAACTGTGCTCCCAGACTGTTAACAAGTTGAGCAGAGGATAACTGGACAAATAATTTGCTCTGTTGGTCATATTAATATTCCAATGGGCAAATGATTCACATGTTTGATATAGGCCCAATACTCCTGATGTTTGATTTCAATGACAGTTAGAGGAGAAGGCTGAAATGTGAAAAGATAAAAGACAACATGGATAAGGCTGATAACAACTGATGCAAACTGATGGAAAATATGATATGCTGGTTCGAACTAATAAACAAAATGATGAGATTTGACCACAGTTTCACAACACTTATCTTACAACATTTAATTTAATTAGTTACTAAACATAAAACAAAAATTGTATCAATATATTAATGATCCTCCACCAACAAATTTTTAAAAAATTCTACTTAAAACTATAATTGTTCCAATTAGACTTGGACAGGATTTGCTAAGAAACTATGGAAATTTAAAGAGTTTAAACAAGAAAAATACTAACTCAAGAAAAAGAAGTATGAAATATTACATAAGTCACTGCTTATTCTATCAAAATAAGGTAAGCTTCTGCTAATGCAAAATAACACTTTTTACATCTGTTAATCCAATGGATGGATTCAGAAATGTAACAATTGTTCATTATATAATTGGCAAAAACTCATGAGAATGCTAAGTGTGCATCTTACTGGTAAAAAAAAAATGACAGTTGAATCTGTAAAAGGGTCCATTATCCTCGAAATATCATTCTTTACATTTCTACTGAGATGCAAGTAAGCCCACACAAAGAAATACTACAATTAAATTAAAGACATGCAACCAGGAAAGAGAGATATCAAGATAAAAAAGGTAGACAACACCACATGCTGAAAATGTTAGTAAACTCACATCTTCATCAGTGATTTTATCAAGAAGATGTTGAGGTGGTGTACCAGTTAGTGTTAGTACTAATCTCAGTTGGTGGATGTCTTAATATGTTAAAGTCAAAGTGAGATTACAAAGGGAGGTAAGAAAGAGAAAACTTGATTACAAGAATTTTTGTTTTAAGTTATCACTGAGATCTGAAATGGTTTGGTCAATAAACATGTACATGTACATTTTTTTGGAAATAAAAGGCAAAATAATCAAGTTTTACCAGAAAATATGAAATAAAATCTAAAAATATATACAGTTGTAATATTTCCAGGCAAAAAATAATCAGCAACTGTATTTTTATCAACAAAATGTCTATTTAGAAAAATCAACAATTCATTTGCAACTTTTTCACACCTGCATCTTCACATTTTTATTTAAAAAAATCAAACAACAGGGTGACTGATATGCTTATCATTTTCTGCCTGGTGCAAGTTTAAATAATAAGTGTTAGTGGAAGTAAAGATAAAACACAAAATTTTGTATCAACACATGAAGTATAAAACAGGTAAAAAAACTTTGAACTGAATGTATAGTCAATTTGAGATCGACAAAGAAACCTTATGGTCAACTTTTTTGATAAAAATGCAAAAATAGTCAATGTTTTTATACCTTAGCTTTTGAGAATACAGAAAAAAATAGGAAAAAATATCAAAAAATTTTTAATTAATTATTTTGGTAGGTTTCGTAGATCTTAAATGGACTATACTAAAATATAAGGATATTATATCTGAAATTAAAAAAATCAATTTTATCCAAATTAAGTACACAATGCAGAAATTATTCTAATCATTTTATCACTGCTACAGAGATTTAATTAAGATTTTTATGTTGTCTTCATATTAAGTTACCAAGTTGGTTTTTTTTTCTCTTCTGAAATTATTCTAAAAGAGTATCATAAAAATTCCTATGAACAATGAATTTGTGCATTGCAATACTGGACATAAATTTAACAAAATTTGGAAGTGTATTAAATTCTAGAATGAGCATATATTTAAGAATAGATATTTTAATTTAAGATAATAGTTGTATATTTCCTTTATCTCTTGATTCTAACACCATATTGAAAATTCAACTTTAACACTTTATACAAGCCAAATTTTCAAAGAATTCGAGACATACTACAGACATTTTAAAAAATCTTATCTTGCAAATAATTTCATCTGACTTCTGTCTACAAACTGCATTATATATATAAAATGGTAACTTTTGATCTGAGAATATAAAAAGATACGATCGTTTCCTGGAAACAACGCTTTGCCTGTTAACATCTCTGCCATTATACAGCCAACTGACCATATATCCACTGGAACAACAAATATTGTCATACAATTTATTATAGTATACCAAATGAAATTGAAACTCATCACAATAAAGTATGACTGATTATATAAGTTTACCACTACTTAACCTATGGTTTAAATAAAAATATTTACTTGAAATCAGTTTCACTAAAGGCTATGCACAGCAATCCACTTGGTTTTCATGTTTTGTTTTGTTAAATTTGATATGGGCAACTTTTTTTATCTTTTCTTTTCCCTCATAAACAAAGTTTGGAAAGTATAAAGGAATTTCCCTGTCTGTTGGTGCACAAACTTGGTAACCACATTTCCTCATGAATCATTCAATGGATTACATAGAAATTTTACATGAACATAAGAAACTTTGCTCTCATAAATTCATTGAAGGAACAGAGCAATTTTTTTCCCCATAATCTAATTCATTGAAGAAATAAAGCATTTTGTTCTCATAATCTTATTCATTGAAGGAACAGAGCATTTTGTTCTCATAATTTAACTCATGGAAGGAACAAAGCATTTTGTTCTCATAATTTAATTTTTTGAATGAACAGAGCATTTTGTTCTCATAATTTCATTCATTGAAGGAACAGAGCATTTTGTTTTCATAATCTAATTCATTGAAGGAACAGAGCATTTTTTTCCAAATCTAATTCATTGACGAAACGGATCATTTTGCTCTCATAATTTAACTCATGGAAGGAACAAAGCATTTTGTTCTCATAATTTAATTTTTTGAAGGAACAGAGCATTTTGTTCTCATAATTCAATTCATTGAAGGAACAGAATATTTTGTTCTCATAATCTAATTCATTGGAGGAACAAAGTATTTTGTCTTCATAATCTTATTTATTGAAGGTACAGAGCATTTTGTTCTCATAATCTTATTCATTGGAGGAACATAGCATTTTGTTCTCATAATCTTATTCATTGAAGGAACCAATTATTTTGTTCTTATAATCTAATTCATTGAAGAAACAGACCATTTTGTTCTCATAATCTAATTTATTGAAGAAACAGAGTGTAAAACTTCTTGTAAAATTTTATGGAAATTTAATCATAACTTCCAATTAGGTGAAAAACTTGCCAAAGCCAACTAAGAAACAGCACAATAGCTTTGTAAGGCTTGTTCCAGTAAAAGTTATCTCTTTTAGAAGGCACTACTCTAACCTCACTTTCTTCAACCATCCATAAAAATAAATTATAAATTAATTTGACCAATAATATCTATAAATGGTATGTTTTATACATCCACTCAGAGACAAATAGACAAATAATTTCTGGAACAACCCTGACATAAGGACATTCAAGAAATAACTGTATTATGATATTATGCAATAAATAATTTGCTAAGCTATAACACTGCCAAAAATTTAACTGAAGAAATATAAAAAGCCTGGCATATTTTGAAAGCTTTAAAAAGATAAGGCATTTTAAGTTTTCACATTTATAGACTCAAATCTTAGAATCAATCAGGATCAATTCAAATAAAATCTTTATGCTAAGCAAAATTACCAAGTAAACATGTTTGAACACTACACCAATTTATACAGTTATTTCGAGCAATGTCTTACCCGACTGTGTATAATGCATACCAGTTTGTCCATAATGCATCCAGTTAAGAACAATTTCTGGTGCCCTGTACCAGCGGGTAGCAACATATCCTGTCATCTGATCTTCTGTATGTCTGGCCAAACCGAAATCTAAGATCTGAAGAAATTTTTTAATAAATATCTTTAAACAGATTTTATGATGAAAAAGAAATACATTTTTTTTTCTCTTGCATAACAAAATGTTATTTTCATATTCAATAAATGGTTCTGATCCTTGTGTTGGTTATTTGCTTTCCATTATTTTAATAATACATGTAATAAGTGGAACTCAAATCTATAGTTAACAAATAATAAAAACTATCAATAAAACCAATTTGAAATAATAAACATTTCTTGACTATGTATTTCATATAATAAGCCAGAAAAATTCTTATCTAAAAAGTTTTTTAAAATGGCAATAATATTATGATTTCTAGTTATTCCATATGAACATTTTAAACAAATTTTACCATGTTAGATAAAACTAGAGAGAGTCAATCTGGTAATCACAGATATCTTCATTTCAAAATTTGAATGCAGCAATAAAAGGAAAGAAAACATGTAAGAATTTTCATACCAAAACCTTTAAAACCCTTTTTATAAGTCATGAACGATAAAAGTGAAAAACCCCAAAATTGTACTTAACCTGCATTAAATGGGTCACAACATTGTGTTCAAGTTTAGAAAGATTTGGTAGAACCATAGTTTAAATATCATTCTGAAACCTTAAAATGTCAAGATTTTCTAAGAGACAAGGGACAGTAATGGTGAAACACACTGAATTCAGACATTATCTGTATTAATTGGTACACATCGATGTATTAGGTTTGAACATAATTGGTTTAAACAGTGCCTTGAATATCATCTAGATATCAAAGTTGTGATGGACAAATGACCATAGAGATCCCTATTTAACCCAGAACCTTCTGAAGCAGTTTTATACTAAAATAAAGTTCCTCAAGAAGTAAATCACACTATCAAAATTGTAATAATTGAAGAAATTCCTGAAATAATTGCATGAGTTTCTCAAACAATGAATGATAACACACTTCAAGTTTGCCAGAGATTGCCAGTGGTCCAAGGCCAGCAAGGTCTATCATCAAATAAATTGTAGAACAACTCCTGCATTTCTGTCATATTTCTGACAAATCATATGAATAGAAAAAGGGGGATAAGGTTGTTTTTAGTATATATACACATATAACACCAAAACAATAGTTAACCATGCTGTAACAGCTTTTAACATAGCATTTCCATCAAAATTGTTTTAGGTTGTTATAAAACAATAAAACCATAGGCAAATCAAGAAAGAAAAAAAAACACAATATTTTCTGCAGGGTGAAATCTTTACCTTAAGTTCACAGTCCTCATTGACAGCTATATTACTTGGCTTTAAGTCCTATAAAAATCAATAGAGAAAAACATTACCTTAAGCCAATTGTCAGGTGTAACTGCTATGTTACTTGGTTTCATGAGTTCGAATCCCACTGAGGGAAGGACAAAAATTTGCAGGTACAAAATTTATCCCTAACACTGTTAGGTTAATTTTCAGAAGTTTATATATATATATATATATACCATGGATCCGGAAACCTCTGTATTTACCGGACATGTCCGATATTCTGGTCATTTTGTCCGATAACAAAATGACCAAAACGGACATCAAAAATTTTATCATACAAGTTTATTTAGAGCTAATTATGGTAATGACTCAAACTTAAGTTTATGGCTTAATTGATGTTGGTAATCAACTTTAGTTAATTAATCCTTTAATCTTTTATATAACTGTTTGACAGTTTGACCCACGGGCATAATTGACACGTTCATTGTTAACCACGTGTTGTTAACAAGCCGACATGCTCGGCTGATTACATTATTCATAATAATCACCTTTCTTTTAAAGATGATTTTGTTTTTAAAGACAATAGACCCAACTCAATTCATTAATTCATCAATCAGATTTTATATTTACTCCTTTAAATAGAATATATTTTCGAAATACTGGAACGGTTTATCTTGCGCATGCCCCTTGATCGCTGTGTGTAAACTTATTATTTAAATTGTAGTTTTGTAGCATCATATAAAAACCCCAAAAGCCCAGCGGTAAAACACTTATTTTTTTTTTCTTTAAATATATTTGTGACCCTGTTTATTAGTCTGCGGTCTAAACGAAATGCAATCTCGTAAGGTGCACGTTGTCACGTTGTATGAGAGGTCATGTGTAAAACATTTTTTTTAAAAATAACTGTTTTCATATCAATTGCAATGTTACAATATTTTGACCTTTAAAAGTGGGGCAGAAGAAAGAAACCTTAATAAACTAAAATAATTTTATTGCTTTGATCTATGGTGATCGTTTTAAAAACGAGAAAGTTCGATTCCGGAATTCCCGAAGTCCGACCTACATCATATTTATTGTATCAATAGATACTTCCGGGTAAAAAAATTGTCGATGTTTAAGGATTGCAGGCATCGAAAAACTTAATAAAAACATGTTTTATCATCACTTTCTTGTGTATCTATGTAGAATGAAAAACACGAGATAAACCTTCTCTTAGCGTGTTGTTGGTCAAAGATGTCATAAAGCATAGAATACGGAATTGAATGTATTTTGGGAGTCAAAATAATGGGACCCAAATAATGATTTTTAAGGCCATCATTCAGGTTTCAAAATGTCCGACAGTCATGCCGAAAATTTCCGGATCCCTGATATATACCGTAATTACTCTAATTTTTCAACACTGAAAAACACCACTTTTTCTTGAATTTTGCAAAAGTGTCGAAAAATTAGGATTTTGAAAGTTTCGTCAGGTTTCAGAACATGTGACTAGGATCAGTAAGTATTTCGTGTGCAAGCATTAGGTTCAAGTCAATTATGAGAGTTTGTCTGTGGTAAGTTTATCTGCTTCCACGTTGTGAAAGAAAACAGTTTTCGTACTTTGATTCAATGTTTTATTTTGTTTTCACTCGTTGTTTTTTGTTACTGGCAGTTAGCGGTTGATGTGAAATAAAACTGTTAGGAATGAGATCAATTGGAATCTGAAAATTCGTTAATTACTCATGGTCACTGCGGGGGTCACTGTTATAGAAAGGGGTGAAAATTTCATTTATTTAATGAAATTTTGCAATCGATGTAATCTGGGCTTCACATAAACTATATTTAACAAGGTTTAAAAAGGTTAGCACCTTGACAGATTTATCGTTTTGTTGACATTTCAATATGGCGCGAGATTCCGTAAACACGTGTTTTTGTTAGAAAAATGTCGTTCTTTTCATCTGGATCTCATTTTTTTTTTATAATAATGGTAAGGCCATTTAACTTTTGTTTACTTTACTCTCAAATTTCATTTCGAAAGGATCTTTGCAAAAACTTAATTGTCACTCTGACGATCAGCTGAACGTGACAGGTGTCATTTATTTTTACCTGTGGTACTTCAAAGGACTAATTAACGGATTAAGGGAATTAATAAGCCATAAAAC
>JAULBM010311432.1:0-10795 GCA_032357055.1 Geukensia granosissima | reverse complement strand
TGATACAATAAAAGTTCATTGGTTGGGATTGAGGATTAAAGAATGATCATTTACTAAGTTTGTCAGTAGTTTTTTAAAATAAAATAATAGATGGTCAAGTTGTTTAGGTAATTGATTTAAACTTACATGACTGTACAGATCACAGGTACTTGTAGAGAGGAAACACTATGGTGCCTCATAGGACCCCTCCTCCCTTTTGAAAAAATACAATCAAACAGGGTTACTATATACATGTATAAAGCAAGGTTTATGCATATATAGTAACCTCTGTTTGATAGAAACTAATGATTGATGGTAGTGTTCAGATATGATTGAAGCAAAGCGTATTTTAAAAATAAAAAAAAAAAATCAAAATTTATTGTACAAATAAATATGATAAAGGAGGGGGTCCTATGGGTATCATATGGTATTCTGTTCATGTGTACCTGTGGCACATATCACTGTTCTGTTGCTTATTGAGTTTGCCACTAGATTAATACCATATAAAAAGGATGTGCATTATAATAATAATTAATGTTAAATACCTGTCTCCATGTACTTTCAACAACAAGAGAAAACTGTCATGTTATGACTAGAATGATTTATTTGGTGGCATTAAATCCCAAACAAACAGAAATATTTAACAAAAACTGTACACATGAAATTGGTTTTTCACACACACAGACGCGCACTTTTGTCAACATTGGTTGGTTTAGTAAAAATTATGAATGCTGCCTTTTAATAGAGAATTACATTGCTTGTTTACACAGCTGCCATGGTAATAGAAAACTTTTGCATGTTATCAAATCCTAGTTAAATTACTTAATTTTTAAGCAGCGTTGAAAATGTATACTCCCGGTCTCGCGCTAGCGCGTGCAAAGAGCCACTTCCGGCATACAAATGGCTGACCTTTCAATGTAAAATCCCCGTAGAGTATTAAAAACTCGGCGTAACTCAAAATACATTTTGATCGCTATTGCAACTCACTTGCACTTTTTTTAATCTACAAAATAAACACTATTTTATATTAATACGGCAGACATTTTTTCCATTACGTTTTTACCCGTTCCAACAAATTTTGACATATATTATAAAGTATGTGTGACCGAACTTATATCTCACGTTTTGGCTTTTATTTATCGAAGACATAACGAAATCTAAAATTGAAATCCCAACATTGGCAACAAATAATTATTTGTTGAAACTATTACTGATATCGTTGTTTTTTCTTGGCTCATGAATAAATTCCTGATGTTTTATCAAATATAAAGTTCCGACAAATCATGTTTATTGTATTTCTGGCATCGCAAAGATAGTTAATAATTGTGCTAGTATCTGTAAAAAGAAATACGTGTGTATTACCATAGTGCTTAAACTTAATTTGAATTTTGCGAACTATGATAAGTCATGGACATATTAAATACAATTAGCGGGTTGAAAAAAACCCACGTGAAGACGTAAATAATTTGTAAAACTTGGGTCCAATCGGTTTGGTTAAATGGCAATAAAATGTATTTTAATTTACAACAGATAATTATGAATGAATTCGTTTCTAATTTTTACCCTCACCCTTTTAAAACAGTGGTCGTCGAGGGTCGCCTTATTTGGGATGCTTATATTACATCATGTGACCTTTTAAATACAGTTTATCCCTTTTCTCCGAAGCGGTTTCAGAGGAGATTTTCTTAAAATTTTCGACTGAACAATTAAATGGTAAAACTCTAATTCCCGATTACGAGTTTTATTTTTATTTAAATAGAATGCAATTTTCGAATTTTGTTTCATAAAAACTCTTTTGTTTTTTATAGAACATGTTAAATACATGTATGCAGCAATGGTTCCTGTTTGATCAGGACATTCAGTTAAAATGGTGTAAAAATTTGCATCAGCATTTCAATTTTCACAATTTTACTTACATATTCTTAAGTTGTCTGTAAAGAAATATGTACATGTCAATGAAATTACCTGTACTAGACAAGCCAGTATTTTCTTCAGCTATCACTTCTGTTAACGTTGTTATTGTGTCTGTTCTTGTAAAATCTCCTCTAATCGTTGAGAAAACTTCTGATGTTACTGCTGTACTAACAGTACTGTCTTCTGATGTTATTGTAAACGATAACTCAGTAGGATTTGAGATAATATCAGTAGTAGATGTCTGTACAATTACAGATGTTTTAGTTGAATGTGTTGCTGTCGTTGTTGTCATCTGTTTAGTTGTTTGTTCTGGTGCCGTTGTTTTCATCTGTTTACTTGGTTGTAATTGTGCCGTTGTTGTTTGAAAATTGGAACTGTTCATAGTATTGATCGTTGTCAAAATATCCTCATTAAAGTTCCTGTCTGTTGTCACTATCATCGGCGTTTGGGTGGTTGATATTTTCATTGTTGGGATACTAATCTCAGTTTTATTGGAGGTGGAATCTGTTGTTAATGTCTCATTACTTTCAGAAGTTGTCCAAAATGTCGAATTTTCTCTCAGTACTGTAATTTCACTAACAGTGCTCTCTCTTTCAGTCCTCAGTATAGACGTTTTGTCAATAGAACTTATGATGTTTCGTGTTGTTGAAAATGTTAAAAATGTTAATTCGCTTTTTGCAGTTGTGGTTCTATTATCGGGGCTATCAGAACCTGTACTTATTACCAAAGGTGTTGAGTTGTTATACGATGTTTGTGTAGTTTCTGTTGAATCTGTTATGTGATGTTGGTATTGCTTCAGATGTAGTCGACAAAAAAAACTCCCATGCTTTGCTTCCTGTTGTATTTAAATAGAAATGCAGAACTAATAAAAAATAACTGTACTTAATTGATTATGACGTTTTTTACGGGTGCATGTGTCTTTTTTATACAGGCAAAGCCATCAACTGTTGTATAAAATTAAGTCGTTGTTCTCCTCCACCTTCAGGTAGAATCCCTCAAAAATGATGTGTATCAGACTGTTGGGATTTACAATTTTATGAACACACCGATATAGGCCGAAGGAATTAACTGTTTTTGAGAGTTGAAGTTGAATAATATTCTTCGTTAAAGAAGTTTGCGCTTTCTTCACTTTTAATGGCACAAAAACCAAAAAGTCCTTAAAATGTTTTATTTGATCTTGTTGATTGTTTAATAAAATCTTAAGATTTGTAGATACATGTACTAGCGTCAAAGAATATATAAATTTGTTAAATATTTTTTTCGAAAACTTAATTTAAATTCAGTTATGCTATCTTAGATTTTGGTCGATTGAACAAGGTTGTCTAATTACAAAAATTAGGATAAAAATTTTAGTGTAACTTTAAAATCTTCATCTTCCTTTTTGCATCTAAGGAAACGATATCACATGCTCAGGATTTTCACAGAATTTCAAAGCCGTACAAACATTCAGGGCAAAATATGGTTGTAACTGGTTTTGATAAGAAATGGTATCTCACATCCCTTATTCCATGGTTATCGTACACCTTAAGAGTATCAGCATATTTTCGGATGTATTTTATTTGATTACATCTCTTGTTAAGAACCAAATGATCTATCATCGGAGATTTCCGCCTGGAACATGATGTAAGAAACTGGTCTGCATCTTTAACCTCAAGTGTTTCGTGTATTATTATTATTATTAACTATTGTTGTTGTTAAGGACCTTTGTAATTGGAATTGGGTCCAGTATTGCATGATGTAATCGTGTGTATTTTACATCTTCTTTTTGCGTTGATCTTGTCTTTGACTGCAGTGTGAGGGATTGATATTATGGATAAAAACAATTTGATCGACATCACATTACCCTGTGTGTTTTTCAAGTTAATATTTGAGTGAATTGGTTAGTAGTTTTCTTTCACAGGATCTGTTGTAGTTTGCTGTATAACAACTGTATAACATATTTTTGCTTTTTTTCATTAGTCTTGGGGTGATTTTAAATTTCGTCGGACAGTAAGATTGCACCCTTGTTAAAGTTCTTGTGATGACCTCCAGATTAATTCGGTTTCTAACGGAGATGGGGTACGATTTCCTTGACCAGTTGACATTTACCATATATCTTCCAACGAGCTTGGTTTTTTTGCAAAGTTAATTTATCTTTTTACTTGTCTTACCTGAATACTGACATTGAAACGTAATTGCCACGATGCATATAGCATGTATAACAACAGCCATCTCCGTGTGTATTTTGGGAGAAAATCAAAAATTGTTTTAAATAATTTAAATCGGGAAGTATGTGGAGGACGGTTGAAGTGAACTTTTTGTTTATGATATAGGTCGTGATAAATTTTGCGACATTGTAAATGAAATTGTTTAAATAACTCTTATGAAATAGAACTTGTGTTCAATGTTTTAAAGTTCTTTACTGCAGGTTACAAAAATATAATATAATATAATATGCAAACAAAACCTGTAAAAAAACTAAAAACAACAGATACATAAGAGTAATGGACAAAAGCCGTTTTTACTTTTTCTAAATCTGTCATTTTAAAAAAAATACAATTCTTGTAAACGTTTCAAGTTAGGTAAGTTGGATATAAGTAATAGAAATATCATAGTTTATTTGTCTTTTATTTGTATATTGTCAGTTATACCATACTTGGGGTGAAAAGTCCAGGGCCATGACTTGCATGAGACGTTAGTCAAGTGCAGTCGTCCTGGTTCTCCTGGTTTTTTCACCACAACTATGGTATAACTGACGATATACAACAAAACGTCAAATAAACTATAATTATATCTAATTTAACCTATATGTCTTTGATCTGTCGAGTTTAAAACATGAATATGTTGTGTAAGCAAACTGAGATTTCATGAGAACAAGGCCTTTTATAACAGGACAAAAATTTGAAAAAAGACACGGTAAAGATTTTCTAATTTAAGGTAAAAGATTATTTTAACTTGTATAATATATACTTTTTATATACTTTTTATGCGTTGATTTAATGTGCAGATCCTTTAAAAATATTAATCAAGTATATATTTTAATTCGTTAAACATTCGTTTCTTTTGGGTATTTTACTCAGAAAATTTTAAGCTTTTCAGTATGATTTTTACGGCTTGTCTTTAATGTTTTTTTCATTATGAATTTTGATCATAAGGAAAAAGAAGAACTGTAACCCCGCCGCATGTTGAATGCGCCTGCCCTGATTCAGGTTGTTGATTTTTTTAATACAAATCAGTATGCAGGTTTTAGTTGTATCGACCAGATATATCATTACATTCTTAGAATGCTTGTACTTTACTTTATGATATTCTGTTAAGCTATAATTAGGGTGGGATAACCAATACCACTTATTAAATCTGAAAAAAGTATATGCGTGTTTTATTTTCCACGTGATTAAAGTAGATGTTTAACCCACTTTGAAAAAAAAATTAAATTATGGAATTTCATGTATTCTGAAATTCAAGCCGTTTATTGGAATATTATTAAAGTAACAACGTTCATTTGAGTAGAAAAGAACGGCTCGTGATAGCTCATAAATCTATAGCCAATGATTTTGTGGCATGACGTCAAAGTTTATTATGCGAGGTTGTCTGGTTAGATGTCGTATTAGTTTCTCTTTTTCTATTTTTTCTAAAGATTTCTTTTAGTTACAATTTCGTGCGACAGTAAATGAAAAATCATCAAAGGAATTGAAGGGTGCACGCTACTTGCGGATTTCTGTTGGCCGATCTGGTGTACGCTTCCTCTTCTTAACCCCTCCAAAAATCATGCTTTACTAGGCGGTCAATTAACTCTCAACACCATGTGAAAATCAATTTGCTTACTACTTAGCAACTATGGTACATATCTATGGTATATTAACGAAAATTATACCATATTAGTTGAAAGTTATACCATAGTTATCAAGAAATATGCGTTTCAACAAACAATACTAGAAAATATAACAAACAGATTAATATACAGTTATGACCCTTATCAGAAGTAAATATCGTGATTATTAAATCGAGAAAGGGTTATTTTATATTGAACGAAATAAAAGGATAATTTGAGGATATATTTAGCGGAATATTTACGCAGGATTCTATATTGCCTGTAGACCTGTAACTTTACTTCATATCGCTTAGTTTTTATACCACTGAAAACAGTAAAGTGGTTTTGGGTGGCTAAATAGTTTTTTCAATTTCTATATTCGTACCAGTTCCAAACCTTGATAAAGACGTTGACGATGCGAAGTTTACTTTTGCAGACGATAATAAGTAGCTATTTGTGCCAGATTTGAAAAGGTTATTTGAGCTACGGGCACAATCCCTCGCAGTTATCTTGTTGCACAAGCAGTTTGCTGCGGGAAAAAGAAATTTTTGATTATTATTGGGGGAAAAACCAATAAAACAAGGCACTTGTTACTATAGTAAGGTATAATAATAAACTTTATACAACATTGATAATTATAAAAATGAATGAAAAGTTAAAAAAAATAACACTCTCTTATCATTGCTATTGTAACTGACCTTCGCACGGTTTTATGCAGGGAATTTGATCAAGTGTTCATACTGCATTTGGAAAGATGGTCAGATTTGTTCAAAACTTGAAAACGTTATTGATAACTTAAAGTCGTATTTTTATACTCAACAAGAGACATATAATATATACACTTCGTCATAAGTTGAGGGCCACTAGATTTTTGCACTCATTTTCGAAATGTAAGAATAATTAAACTGTTTATTTTAACCTTTAAGTGCAAGTTAGAGAAGTTCACCTCGAAAATATATAAGTTATAAAAAAATGAGAAAATATGACGAAGAAAAAGTGCTTAATTATTCAACTGGGTAAATAGTCACATTTGTTTTACTTAAAAATAAAGGATTTTAGTTTTCCCAGATCATTTAATTCATTTTAAGAAAACTTTTAATGCAGAGTGTAGTAAAATGATTAAAACTTGAGTATTTGATACACTCTATCTTCTTTGTTTAATGATATTTTATGGATAAGCATTATTCGGCAAACTTTTTTCACAATTGTTTACTTTAATTTTGGATGTTTTTAGAAATAATAACTGCAAAGGATCAAGCGTATCTAAAAATGAAACCAATATTTTTCTGTAAATCATTCATGTATAAAAAATCTCTGAAGTTAATGGTATACTACCCTTTTTGTTTTTCTGTAGGAATCATATGAAAATTTGGGGCCTGGTTGGGCGAGTGGTCTAGGTAGTTGATTTAAACTTACCTAACAGATCACTGTATCATATCACCTATACGTCGTGAGGTCGCGCCTTGGTTTGTACCGTACAAAAACGGGTTGCGTTGAACTCGCATCGCACGTGATAAGGTTTGTCAGTTACCTTCCATAGGTCGGTGGTTCTCTTCGGGTACTCCGGCTTCCTCCACCAGTAAAACTGACCGCCGCGATATGACTGAAATATTGTTGAAAGTGGCATAAACCCCAATAAAACAATTAAACAAATAAATGTAACAGCTGTGACATGTGCAAAATTGCGGGAAAAAGTCGATAAAGTCAAAGAGAATGTGAAGATTTACTAAATACATCCGTAAGACATTAAATTATGTGAAATAAGTATCTTAATTCGCAACGTGATTAAACATTTCAGATTCAGTACATATATATTTAACAGTAGAAACTTAATTAACTTTTCTATAATTACTGCATATTTTGCTTGGAAACATTTACTTGTGACCAATGACAGCAAAAGCCTATTTATGCCGGGAGATATAAACATTGAAATAAACATGAGTATTGCATTAAACAAGACGTTAATCCTGACACAGCCTGTCGCTGGGTCACAGTCCACCTGGCGGCACATCAAGGGGATTAAGTATGCTGTGTTGGGAGAGGCATACACCCAGTTTCCTCTCAAAATTCGCCCAGAAAAGGGAATGTCACCCGGAGTTTTCATGATAATTTGGGAGTATGAGAATCAATACTCTCTGTGCGTAGTGTACACCTCTATTTTGAATAAATTATCTAGGAATTTCACACAATGGACAACTTTTTGGCTTTTCAAAAACAAGTTAATCACGTCTCAGAATTATGTCACTTTCTATATAAATAAGTATAATGACATACCATAAATGATTTAAAATGTGTATTTTTCAAAATTTGACTTGTACAGTAGGATCCTTGACTGAATTATGATATTTTATTGATGACAATACAAGATTCCTGCATCTTGGGACCTTATGTTCATTCCGGGATAGTTTTGTTTGTTATAAATTTCTAATTTGAGATAGTGGTGCCTAGCTATAGAAAGCTAGGGAAGATTCATGTACACTCTTTTTTGTTGAGTCATAAATATTTCTGACAATGTCTCTTATTTGCATGATTTCTCAGCATGCCTCAACTTCCCCGTAATAGCAAAGGTTTTTTGACTGGATAATTTGATTAAAAAACAAGTATTAACCTCACTCCTACAATATGGAGCACACTTAACAATCAACATATTCTTTGACATATTTATCCTAAGTGTATTTATTTGCAGTCTGAACTTACCAGTGATGTTGGTAATCAAGAGGTTTCTTCATTGAATAATCCTGAAACAGTGACTGAGAAAGCCAGTAAATTGATTGAAATTCCTATGTCTCCACGATTAAAGAAAACCATAGAGAAAGTCAAACAGCTTGGAAGTTCAGATATGGTATGTATTTGTTGTGTTACCTGAAACAAATCAATCAATATGTTCTAATTATTTTCAATATGCAGACAAATTAAGGGTTACAATAGGTAGTTTTTCAAAACTTAGATCATGTAGTTTCATTAACTTGGATAAGATTCAACAAATTGTCCATCTGTGAGATCTTCATGATGTTTTTTGTATCAATGCTTAATTTCACTGGAAGACTGTAACATTTAAACATGATTTTTTTCTGTTGTGCTGGCAAAATCATGTCGGAACATTTAGACTATTCCATGCAAAATATTGTCAGCAGTTGAATATAGAGATTTAGTATGATTGTCCTTGAGACAGCCAACCAAAACCTTAAAATTACAAACATCCACAAGTTGAACTAAGGCCTTCAATAAACGACACATATTCATACCCTAGGGCAAGCTCCTAAAGCCCTCAAAATAAAATGTGACGATCTTCAACATTTATGTTCAAATGTAATAACTATAGGCCAAACAAGTATAAACAATGTAAAACAAGTAACACTGTCATTTAGTGGCTGGCTGTCTCTTGGACAATCATGTCACATCATCTTTTGTTATACTTCAAAACATAAAAATAATGACACTCCCAGGATTACAGGTTTCTGTTTTGGGACAGGCACGGACAGATTGGGCGAGGTTAAACATGTTTGATAGTAATCAACCCTCCCCTTAACATGGGACATTGGCATGACAAAGTAAGTCAGACATAGAATGGGAACAATAAGAAATGAAACAACAAGATGTACCAACCTCGGAAAAGGACGGCTAGTTCAAACCGAACACGACTGATAACAAACCTGATTCTCTAAAGCTAAAACATCAATCAAACTCATCTGTCTAGATATAGTATCAAAATAGCCTTATAGCCAAATAAACCAGGTATTGTGCAAGTGCCAAAAATAAAAATCATTAAAAGCATGAAGAACAAATATGAAACAAAATTTTTACTAAAATTAGTTTTGATATTTAAATTATCTGGCATAGAGTTGGTGGTGATTCCAAAGAAGATAATATGGAAAGATCTTAATTTTATAAGTTTTTCAATAAACAAGTTCCGATGGGTTGTGTTTAAGGGGGTACCCAACACCATCAGGAAAATAATTCCACTCGTTTAATTTTCTTCATATTTTGTTTAGACATTTACGTTGATGAATGAAGGAAAACATGAAAATTTCAGGAAATTTGAACCACACATTTCTCTGGTAATTTCATCATCAAAAATTTTGATCACCAAGATGCAATAATTTGAATATAAAATGATGCTTCATTGAAACGTTTACATGATTTTACCGAGATATTTCACTTAGGTGTTTTGTATCCCCTTTAAATTTAGGAGTTTTATTTACCACACAGGATCTTAAAAGGCATTGGATAGCACTATAATATTCTTTTGATTTCCCTTTAATGTTTGAATGTCCCACATAGTTAATTCTTCAATATCTGTTGCAAAAAACAAAACTGTTTGAAAATTGTCCATTTTTATTTCCTTTTTTTCAAAATCTGGAAATGAAAATAATTAAAAAAAAATTTTTTGTAGAAAATAACAGCAGAGAAAATGAAGGACAAGCTGAAAAAGTGTGGGAGATTAGAGGAAATCAAAGCTCAGTTGACAAGTCTGAACAAGAATTTGACAGAGCTGAAGAAACCTATACCAAAGCTGCAGAAGTTTGACAATGTTATCATTGAAAAACCTAAAGAAGTTCCGACACCTGTAGAAGCTTCACCAGTGTAAGATTTTAAATTGTTCATAGCCATTAAAACAGCTTCACCAGTGTAAGATAATAAAGTTGTTTATAGCCATTAAAACCACAGATAACACAATTATTGTATAAGGCCATACAAAAAAAAAATGCATAGGTTCTCAGGCCATTTTTTGAAAAATTGAATGAGGGAGGGAGGCTTTTATTTATTTTATTTTTTTTTTGAATTTTTAATAAGGTTTTTCTGGACATTTTTTTTTCAAACAACAGACGTTATACAGTGGTTTTAACTTCATATCCTCTATGTTTATGCTATTACTGATATATATATTGTTGTTGTGTCTGTGTATAATGATGTTTTTTTATTTCAGAGCTGTGTATTGGGGGATGTGTACCTGTTCTGAAAGTATTATTTTTTTATGCCCCCGCCTTTAGGCGTCGGGGGCATTAAGTGTTACCCCTGTACGTACGTACGTACCTCCGTCAATTTTCGTCAAAGATTTCTCCGCTTGTGTATGTTGGATTGATTTGATATTTGGTCTGAAGCATTATAATG
>JAULBM010311421.1:356-14081 GCA_032357055.1 Geukensia granosissima | reverse complement strand
AGTTGGTCTTGAATTTGAACACGTTTCAGTTCAATGGTGAGTACTACTCCCAAACTGGTGGTGTCGCCATGGGTACTCAAATGGGTCCTAGCTTTGCATGTCTTTTTGTTGGCTATCTTAAAGAAAAAATGTTCGCAGATTACATGGGTCCACTACGCGAACTCTACAAACGGCACATCGATGATGTGTTTGTGGCGACATCAGACAGCGAACATGAGCTTCAGTCTGTTATAGACTTTGTCTCCTCTTACCATCCAGCCATTAAATATACCTTTACAATTAGTGAAAAAAAATCTCTCCTTCCTTGATATTGAATGTCAGATCAACGACGGTCGTATCCACACGTCCGTTTTTTACAAACCAACAGATGCACACTGTTACTTAAACTATAATTCCTGCCATCCCGAGTCGTGTAAGAATGCCATTCACAGTTTATTCGACTGCGTCGCCTGTGAAGCGACGATAGGGACTTCAAAATTCAATGCCTTCGGATGACCACTTTCTTCTTGAAAAGAGGGTACAAGTCGACAAGGCTTTTGTAGCCGCATTTAAACTAGACAGACCCAGTGCTTTACAACCGAAACCCAAACACAAAAAGAATCGCGTCCCTTTGGTCCTGACCTATCATCCACATTATACTGCCATTTGTGACATACTGCTTCGGAAGTTCAAATCCATGGTATTAAAACACTTATCACCTTCCGGAAAGGCAAAAGTTTAAGACAACACTTAGTCCGGAGCTAATTCAATCATGGTTCAAGTGGAAAAATAGCGGACTTTACGGGCACCAGGTGTTGTTATCATGCAACACATGTCCCTACACTTGGGAGACTGATGAGGTCCGTGGTCCCGACAACAATTTCCACATTTGAAACGGCTTCACTAGCACCAAGGAAAACGTGATATATGCAACTGCACCAGATGTTCTATGGTATATTCGGGAATCGTCGCCTGGGAGATCGCTTTAAGACCAAAAATAAAAATAGGCTTGTTTGATGTTGGCCGCCGACCCAACGAAAAACCTGCCGCTGGACTTTTTAAGGGGGCGTTTTGTAATAAACAAAATTTTCAGATTTTTTTTGCTTCCATTCCGTCACCGGTAAAAACTAAGCATTGCGTGACCAGGGCTCACGCCGAATTGCGAAGAAGTCGCCTTCTGGACCTTCACTCCGGTCTTCAAGTCTCTTAGGGCGAAGTTAAAGTCGCCCTGTAAGTTCGAATTTGAGAAATCGCTCGAGTCACGTTGTAAATCTCACGAGGTCGATGAGAAAATTCGTAAATTCTTCATTCATTTTAATCAAAATTTCTGCCTGAAAAGTGCATAAGGAAGAGCGGGCAGAAGTTGAAACCGCCATATTTGTATATCAAGGGGATTTTTATTTCGTCAATTTAGTTTGTTTCAACTAGGATTTTATGTCCTGGAAAGCTTTTTCCAACAGCTTAGCAGTTCTCTTCTGCCACAGCATATGACATGTTTTTCTTTACATTCATATGGTGAACAGTTAATTAAGTACAGGAAACAAGTACCGACTTTTAACTGAACGAAATTTAGGATTTTCAATAATAAAATAAATATTTCCTATTTTTTCATTTACATTCTTTGAAGAATGTCTAGTTATCAAATTTTTTTTAGGTGTTGCAAGATTGCGAATTATCTAAATTTCAAATAAAACTAAGGTTTACAAGCTCTAACCAATGAAATTAAAATTAAATATAGTGATTTTTTTTTTAAATTTTGTTCTAAATGATTAAAAAAGAGATAAAGGTAACTTTTATTCAAGCTTGTTCCCAACAATTGAAATAACCTTAAAAGATTAATATTATTCATCAAACAATTTATGCTCTTCAGTAGTGTAAAGATTCAAATAAAGATTTTTTATAAACCAACACTAGTCATCAATGTATTTTTAAACATGTTCTAATGCTTTGCATTGTGACTGTAAACTTTTATCAAAAACCTACACGTAGTGCGGAAATTTTTTCCATACTTCTCCATAAAATCTCACCAATTCTCCCTAATATTACCCCACTTCTCTCTGTCAGTCATACAAAAATTTGCAAAATGAAAGTCAGAGGACGTTTTCTTCTGTTGCAACATCGGTTTCTTGTCAAAAAAGGATCGACAGACACCACAGACAGTGACACCATAATATCTCACAAAATATATAGTTTTTCGCCTGACGACACTAGAGATGATGTGCTTAATGTTTTACTCCGCGAACTTGTCGAGTAAACAACCCATTGATAAAGTAAAACCCAAAGGCCACATATATGTATATGTACATGTTTAACTGCTATTAATTTACATTGCATATGATTGTTTAATCCTGGTACTTCTTTTTAAACGTCTTACGAAATCACCCTTCCTGTCTGTATATATGATATTTGCCCCCCCCCCCCTCCAAATAAAATTCCCTACCTACCTGTCCAATCCTCCAACCCTGGACAGGCCAACATCAAACAAACAATTTTTAAGGATGGCCTAATGAGCATCTATACTCAGTCGAAACTGCAGTTGATTGTACAGTCGGCGAACATTTCAGACGTAAATTTCATAGCAAAAGTGATATGCGTGTCACCGTCCTCGTAGAGACATATACTGGCGAGAAACAGCGGCAGTTTCTTGAACAGAGGATTATAAATCATTTATGCACTCTAAGACCGCGCTGTATGAATGTTAAAAACAGTTTTATGAAAGACGTACTGTATACTGACAGCCATTTTTCCACACCAACATTTATTCGTCCGCCTTTCTACCACAACTCTTGTAATTCGTCTGTGCCGGTCGCATTATCTAAGAAATCCAGTTTTTTTTTCACTGATTCATATCCAGTAACATTTACCAATTAGTTAAATTTAATCATGTAAAATTAAACACTGCATTTATAAGGGCACTATATTCCACCTATTTTTATCGTTCTACAATACACTTCTGTATCCTTTGAGTGTGTTCGAGATTGATACGCCTCGTTGATTAACAGTGGTCAGGTCCTGTCATGTGTGAAGCCATGTTTTTATTATCATTTCGTCTTTCATCATCCCTGGACGAAGACCCTTTGTGTCGAATATTTGGGAGACAAATTCTATTTTTAGTTTACTTTGTGTTGTACATTTGCATTGTTTACGTTTGGTTTGTTTTTACCTTTTAATTGTGGCTAACTTTTAACCTTAATTATTTAGTCTTGTATTTTTGTTTTAAAGCCATAATGCAACATTTACTCTTTTTTATATTCAGTTCCTTTACATCTATTTTTAACTATCAGTCTTAATAAAATTCATGCAATATCTATGGTGGAGTGAAACATCATTTGGAAAAACCCACCAATCTGTAGTTGATCTTTCAGACTTCAGAACTCGTATAATAACACGACTACAGCCTTTCTCAGGCAAGGCTTGTATGAAATCAACTAAATCAAGAACGATAACTCTTGCAAATGATCGTACAATGCTTAACTGGTAAACAAAGACTAGTAATGTATACAGAAACAGTCCCTGACTTTAAAAAAAGTTAAAGTTTGGTGGGTTTTTGATATGGTTGAATCACCTCCTGCGTGATTTTTTTTATGGACTGGTCCCTAAAACCAAAAAAGTTTTACTATGTATGTGTCACATGCTTAAAAGAAAGAATATAGAATGTATGCCAGAAAGGCACAATCTATATTTCACATTAGTTCATAACTAATCTAAGGTCAAATTTAACGGCGTGTAAAGCTCTTTTCTGAATTTATCCTCATCAGACACACTATGGGCTAAAAACAGAAGTCCGGATAAAATTTATGAATCTAGTTACACCAATGAACCACGCCTCAGTTTCTGATCGGCTGTAGCAATAGAAGTTCAAGAAAAGTCTAACATAAAATCTTTATGATGCAAGAAAAATATTTATTGACGAAAGCAAGTTATATATATAAACAGACAAAATCTAACCAAGTCATGTCTTACATCCGAATTTTTTCCCTAAAATGTATTCTTAGAAATTTATATTTGATGAAATTGTTACTCAAATACAATGACGCACAAAACATCTAACTGATCTCTGTAAAAGAAAAAAAAATTAATTAATTAATGATAAACCCAAATGAAATTAATTCCTATTAACTTCTTATCGTAGATATATATATATATATGAACATTGCTTTCAGTGTTACACGTGCCAATATTGTACAAAGTCTGCTTATCGAGTTCATCTTTAGTTTTATATGGTGATCTTTATAGTAACCTTAAGTTTCTGTGTTAAATCAAATTACTTTTATTTTGTTTGTTTGTTTGTTTGTTTGGGGTTTAATGCCACTTTCAACAATATTTCAGTCAAATCGCGGCGGTCAGTTTTACAGTGGAGGAAGCCGGAGTACCCGGAGAGAACCACCGACCTTGGGCAGGTAACTGACAATCCTTATCACTTGCGATGCGAGTTAAATGCAACCCGTTTTTGTATGGTGCAAACCCAGGCGCGAACTCGCGCCGCATAGGTGATTGGATACAGTGATCTGTACAGGTAAGTTTAAATCAACTACCTAGACCACTCGGCCACCCATGCCCCCAAATTACTTTTAAAATTTTTGAACTACAATGTACAACATGAACCGCGAAATCAAATGTGGCTATAAACCTTATCGATTGCCTTTCTATTGTTTAAAGAAATGTACTGGCATTTTTTAGTCCCTCTATATATTTAAATTTGTTTAAAAAAAATTTATTCTTAATTTTGTATTTTGGCATCTTGGGCATGCAACATAAAAATTAAAGAACTAGACAAACCAAAACTCAATTACGCAACATTAATTATTTTCTTAAATATTACTGATGAATTAAATATACTTTGATAATGTTCCCTTTTTCAGGTAATGTATTATATTCGGTATAAAATTAAAATTTGCAAAGAATGCATCATTAAAAAAAGTTAATGCAGAAGTTACCAGCTATCTGATAGCCAACTTACCATATGCCTTCGAACTTGAGATAGCTGTTGGTCAATACCACCTTCTTTTTTCTTCCCCTCCCTCTAGTCTTGGAGGCTTTGTTCCTGCTGGTTTCTTATTCTCTCCGTCTTTTTGCCCACCTGTTTAATAATGACATGTAAACATTCATAAAAGCAATTAAGTAAAAAGAGCAGATAATTTTTAATTTAAAATAAATTTCTAGTTTAAATAGTAATATTTCACGAATGAAAACATTATTTGCTGGAATTGAACTTTAATTGATCATCATAAAAGGAATAAATCACACTCTACTAGGAAGAAATTATCTATATGTCACATACCTTTATTACCTCCTTTTGGTGGTTGTCCTTGTTTTTCTCCTCCTAACTCTACAAAAGAAAATCGTACAATGTGCTTCAGCTCTATAAATTAAGTTTGTTCTTTAAAAGCGATTGCACATGGTTCCCGTGATTTTATCAATCGCTTTAATCCAAATACTTGTTGGGGGAGGGTAAGGTAACCAACTAAACGAGTATAACTCTACCAAATGTGCCTGTCCGAAGTCAGCAAATTGACGAACCATAAAAACCCATAAGTCACCCAATCCGACTACAGAGTCTCTTAATTACAATAAATCTACTTTACACAAAAACTTGTAGCTTGTATCGGAACTTCGGTATGTTTATGAGTGTTTCGTATAAACGAATTTCAAATCAAATTATTGCTGTTACATTCATCAGAATTTCAATATGAACAAAAAAAAATAAAATAAACTCAGAAAAAAATTATATTAATGTACTGTGCTATCACTGGCTCTTAAGTGACTGTCTGCACTGTAACATAACCAAAAAAAGTTGTTGTTATATTTGTCTTTAATGTTTGTTTGTGTGCTCACTTGGTGTCGATGAATTGTCTGTTGGTAAGATTTGATATTGTTTGTATATATATCTAAATGCAGTGTTTTAACTGGATTTGCATTTGGGATATGAAGTTTATTTCATTTTTACCTTTAATCAAATCCTCTTCTAATTTTTCTATAAATTCGTTATTAGATAGTTTTCTTTTCCAATTGAATCTACGTCTCCTTAATGCTTCTGTTCCCTCTCCTTCGGGGGGAGGCGGTTTTGTTCCAATTGGTCCTTCACCACCAAATCTTGGGGGTCCTGTACCAGCGTGTCCTTCTCCTTCAGGTTTAGGCGGCCTTGTACCTTCTGGTTTGACGCCCTCTTTACCTTGTCCTTTCTTACCACCTAAAATTGTTTAATATGTCTAAGTCATTGCAAATGGATTTTATGACACATTGCTCTATGTGGGCATTAAAAATACTAAAGCACATGTTTGATTTATTAAGACTTATATGACATTGTTTAAGCAAGAAACATGTCTTGAGCTGTAAGAAATAGATAAGTATTAAAGTATCATAAGTTAAAATATAAAACTGAAGAACCCATACAAATAACATGAAAAAATTCGCAGATGATCTACCACAATCCCCGTCAATATATAACTCTATAATAAAGTATAAAATTCACATCGAAATATGTGGAAAAGTCATTAAAAGCGTATTATGATCAAAAGAAGAGAAAATATAAACAATTCCGAAAGTCCGAATATCTAAGAACTATTTCGTGACCAAATTATCCCCTTACCCTTGCAATTTTAGGGAGAGGTCTACATAGTTAGTTCATTAATTTTCAAAAAGGACTCGCATATGACTGTCTTAGATTTTTATATCCCGACTCTACAATTATTGATACTTTTAAGAAATAAATCTACAAACCTTTTCTTCCACCTTTTTGTGATTTTTCTCCGCTGTCTCCTTCCAATTCTAATATAATAAACAGAGGTATATAGGTATAAAATCCTGTCAATCTAATTTTGATAAATTTCAACATCAAGCTCATAGTCTCTATTTAACCCCTTATTTGACGGTATCTATTTGGGTTTTGAATGGGGTATTTGTATCGAAATATATTGAAATTAGAAGAACACATTTTAAATTATGATACATTGTGTTTGCTCGTTCATACGTCAAAAATTATATCAACATTGTAATGTGGACAGAAAATTCATTATTAGATATACACATATAAAAGATCGAAATTTGAACGAAAGTCATCTCAGGGTGTTTGCAGCGGCGTCGAGTTAACGTAAAAACCCTTCTTAATAAGCACATGGAAAGACAACAATCCATTCCTTATTTACATTTATTTCGAAACTATTACCACAAAGCACTTTCCTTGATGAAGCTAAGTGACAAAACATTTGTAATATTGTGCTCACTTGCATCAAGATCTTGACAAATAATTAAATATACATCCAAATCTGGATAAGACTCTCATATTTAATACTGTATATAAGAACGATCAACAAAAAATATTGATGTACATGAATCTCTCAGTTACTTGAATCTTGCTTCAACTGCTTAAAATCATACTAACTTTCCAATAATTTTTCTAGCTCATCGATCTCCTCTTTTTCTGCAGAGCCTTCATATTTTTTGAAACCAAATTTTCTCCTTCTAAGTTGTTCTGGAGCCCCCTGAACTCCTGCACCATCTCCCTCTGGTGGAGGTGGTCGTGTACCATCGGGAAGTTCTCCTTCGGTTGGAGGAGGTCTGGTGCCATATTGTCCTTCTTCACCCTCCACTTTAGGAGGTCTTGTTCCTTTTGGTCTAAATTTTTGCCATTCTTCTTGGCTACCTGGATATCAAAGACAATATTTTAGTGTTAAATATCAAAAACATTAATGAAAAAAGACGAGAAGATATTTTCGACGATAGCTTTCTGAGAAAAATCAAACAACACTATAGCGAAACACACCTACACACTCACATATATATATCAAAACTAAAACAACTATCTGTTTCATTTTCGTTGTATTGAAATTCATCACTAAAACACGTTGTTTTCACTACATTTCATTGTTTAATTCCTATTTGATTGTTCTGCAAGTCTAAAAAAGTAATTCAAAATATGTAACACTATACTCGAATTAACATTCTCTTTTCAACTACAGTGTTTGTTTAAACCAAATAATACATACTACCTCAATTTAGTATTAAAGGCAAAATTTAATACCTTGTTTGTCTCCCCCTGGTTGGCTTTGTTTGTCTCCACCCTGTGGTCTTTCCTCCAGGTCTTCAAATAAATATTTTAAATGTTATAGACACTTTTTAAAACCCTATCATATTGATATTTCTACTATTAATTATTATAATTACTATTATTGCTAAATAAATTTGTGAAGAGCTCGGGTTACTTTATAAACGTAACTTTATGTGGCATATACAATTAAAATCAAATATAAGTATATAGAAAAAAGGGATATGGAGTAAATATTCATGATACAAAAATCTCACAAGTGCAAGAAAATGCCAAGCAACGGAACAGCGCTTTGATTGCTGTTCTTCATCTTGACTTGATTCAAGTACAAACCACATACTTAAAGAGGATGTCGTCAAGTTACCTGGCATTTATAAAAAACCAGATTCAGCAGAGTCACAATCCTGACTTTTTCTTAATATTCAGTTAAAAATGGATTGCTTTATTATATACCTTCAATAACATCTTCCAGATCTTCAATCAATTTTTCCTCAGCGGGCTTGGGTTTGCGGAAACGTCTCTTCAAAGGTTGTGGGCCTTCTTGACCTTCTGGGCCCTCTCCTTCTGGTGGAGGAGGTCTTGTACTTCTTGGTCCTTCTCCGTCGATTAATCCCTCTGTAGGTGGTGGCCTTGTTCCTTTTGGTCTAAATCCATCTTCACCTTGTCCGTCTGGTCTTGGTGGTCTTTTACCGCTGCCCTTTCTTCCTCCATATTCTCCACCTAACAGAATGAATAATTACTAATTATTTGTGATCTTTCTATGAATCAATCTTTAATTTATGTAGAATTTTATACTGTAAGTTCAAAAATTTTTGCATGCATTTATATTTACGAATGTCCTATGGCGAAGATACTGCTAGTTTTATTTTTGCTGTTTTTCGAAAGGTGTAACACAACATTTCGAAACGCGATTCTAATTTATTGCGATTACAATCCTGTCGCAGTATTCGCGATAATAAAAACATCGCAATAGTTTCTGCATTTATGGTAGTAAATTTCAGCGTCTTTCTTCATTCATAAACATTTAATAAAAGACACCGATTAAACCAATATTTACTTATTTCTCATATGCGATCAGTACATGGATTTATCAGTCGACCATTTTCTTTTTTTATGTTGCCATTTTTACTGATTATGAAAATTATCATTCAATTCTTCAATAGAATGTTCCTATGGTTTATGTTTTTCCATCACCTAGAACTTAATAATTTTTCATTATCTTAACTTAAATTGCTAAAAGAATTATTTTCGAAACAGTATTTCAAATAAAATATCTCGTGTGTACCTTCGCTGCCTTCCTTTGGTGGAGGTCTAGAGACTTTTGGCTTTTCTTGCAATTCTGAAGGAAAACAATACATATTGATTCAAATGTTTTTAAACAATATTCTTATATTTTCAAATATTTTTAAACAATATTCATATATTTTCAAATACAGCGAACCGTATTTGTTTTCTTTAAATTTTCACATACAATAGTTTCATCAAGATTGTGAAGTCAGGATATTTATTCTCCATTGACCAGGCCGGTGATTTTTGTTAAAAATTCAGAGCCAAAATAATAGTAGAAAAAAATCCCCGTCCCACACTATGAAATACTCTATCCCTAAGGCATTGACGGTTGTGGTATTAATATAGAAAAATATTTAGGTATTTATAAAAACAATCTTTGAGTGCCAATCACAACAAAAAGCTTTAGTTCAAAACGCGACGACTGTAGAAAAAACACATTTTTATTGGTAAATAACTGATTTTTTTTAAGTCAGTATGGTATTAAGTCGCGGTATCGCATCAATTGAACCAGTCGATCCGGAAATGAAACTCGTATCATTTTATGAAAAAGGATGGAAATGGAGTAAATATTCATGACACAAAAATCTCATATGTACAAGAAAATTCCAAGCAAAAGAATAGCGCTAAGTTGCTAGTTTACTTCATTTATTGGAACGAACAGACAAAAAGGGAGTAGTCTATAAAAAGACCCATTTTTTTCAAAAATAAATTACAAATAAGACAAATTAATCATTAACATCGTGTTTGCATTGCAGAAACAAGACGAAATTTATCTTATTTTTTCAAATATGTAAAAATATTTATAGCTTCAGAATTAATAACTACCTTCCAATAATTTTTCTACTTCTTTCTCCAACTCCCCATCATTCTGTCTTCTTCTATGGAACTAGTATTAAAATAATTATTAGTTTCGGTTAGATACTACGGGACCTTATTTTCCTTATTTTCCTCCATTTTTTGGAGGCAGTTCTTATTTCCCTACCTTTTTTAAAAATCAGAAATAATTATCTTTTTGTAAAATTCTGCTAGAAAAAATAGATGTGGTATGATTGTCTATGAGACAGCCATCCAAACGTATAAAATATAAACATCTACAGGTTGCCCAAAGGCCTTGATTAATATTAAGATATCCACGATTTTAAAAACTTTAGCAAAAGCGCTTTTTAATTCTGATAGATAAAGTTCTGCAAGAAGATGACATTACGATCATTTTTTTTTCAATAGATAGGTCATGTCATACAAAACAACATTTTGCCATTTCTTTTCGGAACCTACTGAGCAAAAGCACCAGTCTCTAAAAACATTTCTAAGATACCTTCTTGTACAATGAGCGATCTAAAAGTGGAGTCAAGAAAGTTTACCTTAGAATAATATTAATAAAATTATTTGAAAAAAGATTTGTTGCTCTCGAGCTATCTTATCAGGTTTCCTTAGATGCCGATCTGTTTTTGGTTGACATCTAACGACGATAAAAAACAGGTGTAGAAGCATTTTAAATCATTCTTTTATCAGATTATTCATGTTACCTATCCCCCTAATTTTGCAGTTTGCAAGTTGTCATAAAGGAGAAAGATCAGGAATGTTCGAAAGTTTTGTTAAGATAAATTTTTGCTGTAATCCAAAAATAACAATGCATTCAAATATATAGGATGCTTAACACTGAAACAGCAACTGACCTGTGGTAAAGCCTGTGTGAGACACAGAACTCCAAGCACAACAACTCCAAACCTGAAATCCATCCTGCCGTCTGACAACAAGTCTTAACAATCGCCGAATTTATACTTTCTGCGGTGTGTTCATAACTTTTAATTTTTTGTTAAAAGTCACGATTTTTTTCTAAAGTTAATAAATATAACGATTCCCATTGTATGAAATGTATATTTAAACAGTGTAGAAATTATGTCGTGATTTAAATTCTATTGAAAAAATATTAAAAGAGACTTTAAACGCCTAAATCGATAAAAAACTCGTATTCAAAATAAAGATAGCAGATTACCATTAACCACTTTTGTTTACAAATCGCATTCAAACAGAGATGTAAGCAGCATTATGTTAAATTTGTGCAAGATTTGCTAAAAATGAAACCTCACAGATATCCCGGTAATAGCTCTGCCCTTAGTCTTTGACTCTCATATACATCCATTATCTTTCGTTTTAGAATATAGAGTCCGTGAAAATAATTGTAATGACGCAATAAAGTCTGTGTAATGCAGTATGCATATTTTAAATACGTTGCATTTTTTAAAGATTTGTTTCAAAACTATGTTCACCTGAAGATCTCTTGGCACATTTTAAGACCAACATTGGTTAAAGAGATTATTGTTAACCAAGCTGAAAAACCAAGATGACAAGCTGAACGTACTTTGGTCCGTGTCCGTTTGCAAATTCACTTAAGAAATTTTAATAGAAGTATCGGTGCGATTTTCCAAAAAATGACAAGCAATCTGAATGGATCTGAAAGATTTGCATGAACATCTACCTGTATTTAAGAGTGTAATACTTAACATAATATGATATGTCTTTTTGGAAGTCTAAAAAGAAGGACAAAATTGATGGAGATACAATCGTAACCTATAGACTCTGTCAGTAAGACGTCTTTTAAATAAAACCAGGGTGAATTATACATAATTCCTGTTACTCTTCCTTTAGTTTATTTTTTGTCTTTAAAATATTTTCATTTTATTGCAAGTATTGTATAGTAAATACGTTGTCCTTGTTTATTCGCTGACGAAAACAAATTATCTCCTAACTGTCAAGTTTGTTATGTTTTACGGTCAGAAATTTTACATATACCAATGGCTCCTATATTTTCGGTAGTGTTAGGATTCAGAGGCGGATCAAGACTTTTGGAAAAGGGGGCCCACTTTTTGTGGACCTCTTGATTCATCAAAATTTTCCATTTATAATGGAGATTAAGACCAAAATTAACCTCAAACTTATCATTTTATATCATTTTTGCGTTTAAAAGGGGGTCCCTGCCCCACTGTCCCCTGGATCCGCCCATGGGATTCGACAAAAGACATACACTAATCAGCAAATGCATTGTTTAAAAATGACCATATTATGGTCTATGATTGATTGATAAATGATTGTTGCTTTATGCTGCAGCAAACTTTTCAAGCATATTTATGACGAGAGCATATTAATTAGAGATAACGAATGAACCCTGCAGTATATTAGACTGACACCCTTGGTCGGATTTTAAACATGCTAGCTCACGAAAATAACAGTAGTCTGGAGGACATGCCACTCTACCAGACACATTATTCTGATTCTGGGACGACCATTCTGGTGCGTGATTAGCGGATTACAGCAAACAAAAATTTAAATGTATATAGTTTGACCGGGCGGGTATCGAACCCACGACATTCCGCACTCGAGGCGAGCACACTTACCATTACACCACCGAGGCGGTCTCATTATTAATGAACTATCAATGAATGTTTCCTACAATGAGTGACAATTAATGTGTGGCAGCAATGGCTTTCGGTGAGCTTCGCCACTTTTTATAGGATTTGTGTTGCCCAGGTTTGAGTTTCAAGAACAGTTGTTTGTCTGTCTTTTCTGTTTTTTTTTTTTTTTTTGGTT
Source organism: Geukensia granosissima (assembly GCA_032357055.1). NCBI lineage: Eukaryota > Metazoa > Mollusca > Bivalvia > Mytilida > Mytilidae > Geukensia > Geukensia granosissima. The sequence continues at coordinate 1,180 of JAULBM010311421.1, read as the reverse complement.
ATGGTATTGTTTTTCCTCTGACTTAACCATTTCCGTTTGCCCCTTTGGTCTCTCCGAATTCTTTTCATATTTGGTCAGTCCCGAGTCAGAATAATGTGTCAGGGTAAAGTGGCATACATGTATCTTCCTGCGGACTTTTGCATTTTTAGGTAGACGTTGAAATGTCTTGAACATATCAGGTTTCATTTAATATGCTATAGTCTTGAATATGCATGAAATATTTGCCACTGGACGTTATGCAACTTTTATATTTACTTTTCTAGATGAGCTTAGGACTTTCTGGTATGACTTGCACAATGTGCCTTTGTGAAAAAAGATATGGATAAAAATCATATTACATTATTTTTTACTTATCAACATTCAGGTATACGGTGTCATTTCGTTGTGAACTTGTAATTTTAAATATTCGGGGCAATTTAGACTTTGCAATTGGTGGGATTCTATCCATATTAAAGGCACTGAAGGAGACCCCCTGTCATCTTGCATTACTTGCATTAAATTTCTCTGTTGAGAGGTGGTTCTGACTCCTTGAAATCCTAATAGTTCATTTCAACAATATTATCATCAATTATTTTTAAATGTCACCGTTGAATCCCCATTCTATTTCTTTAATACATCTGTTTATTGTCTCATAAATGATCATAGAATCTATGAATGTGCTAGGGTAACACACGTTTCCAATTTGGTTGCATTGTATAGTCTTGTGTACACCTGTTGTTATATCTACAATTCCTAGCTAAGCTGTTGCTTGTGGTTGTTATATCTACAATTCCTAGCAAAGCTGTTGCTTCTGGTTGTTATATCTACAATTCCTAACTAAGCTG
>JAULBM010311400.1:0-14081 GCA_032357055.1 Geukensia granosissima | reverse complement strand
GTACTCTGATGCAAAACTAGATTTATAAATAGTAAGTTTATTGAAATATATGTAGTTTTTAATGTTAAAATTCTACTGATGAATACCATAACAATAAAGAACAATTACACTCCATTAGTAGATTACTAACGGTTCCCCACTCACTGCGCATGATTGAAGTAAACGAGTCAAGGGCAGATAACAATGGTTATCGGAAAGGCCTAAAGATGATGGGCTACAGTGATCTGTACAAATAAGTTTTAATCTTCTTCCTATATCACTTGGTCACCAAGGCTCTGAATGTAAATTTTAAGCACATATGTCTTGGTATTCTAAATGTTCTGCAATAGATCCCTCTCAGCATCATTGAGGCAAACGAAAAATATAGTAAGCTTCCCTACTATCCTCCATGTTCCTAAATTCTTAATAATAACTGATACATCAGTTAAAGAGTTGAAAAGCATTCATCTTCATTAACTAACATTAAGGTTTTGCAGAGAAAATAGTAAGATAGGCTGAAATTATAAGTACTATAGTACATCAAACAAAATTTGCCACGATGAAGTCAAAATATATCAAAAGTTCAGATATGAAGTATGTCATGTTATATATCCTTGGAATTCTAATTTTTTACCGCAACTCATTCTGTCGTTAAAATTTTAGTTTTCCGCAGCACAAAAAAAAAATCCCATTACCCCTCTATGTTAAATTTTTGACGTTGAAAAAATTTGTCTCAAAATGGCATGTTTTCATAGATCAATATCCCGGTTCAGTGATGTAACCAGAATATAATTCAACTTCATTCTAAATATTTCAATTTTTTATCTGTCATAAAACCACAAAAACTAAAAATTTTTATCATGTCCTGTTACCTGAGACCATTGGTTAATTACACCATCAAAATGAAGCAAATTTACAAAGTCCAAAAAATTAACATTACATCCTATGGGGAAATATTTTATTTCAAGTTTAAATGAATTTTTAGCTTCGGCTTAAGCTGTGGCAAAAAATTAGAATTCCAACGATATATAATATTATATATTTTACTGTAAAACTTTTGACACAGGTTCACTTTTGTTGTGGCAAATTTCTTTTGGTGTACTTTAGTAAATGTTATTTCCTATAGCTGGGCAAAAAATTATAAGCAAAACTAGAATCAGGACCTAGAGACTTTCTAAACTTCAGTCTTTGATGAGAATACTATGAACCTACCAAAGCTAGTTCCTCTACCCTCTTCTTTAACATTCCAGCTGTATGTCTAACTAACCACCATTGTTTCCAGTGACCTGCCTGTTCCAACGATAAAATGTCATGATTATGGCTTAAATATAATAAATATGAAAATCACAAAATGCTGCAAGAGACAATAATCAATTGTGTTTTTGTAAATATATAACCCATTCATTTAATGGTTATCTTATAATTACCATACATTTGTATATTTATGTAGACAATTTTTTACCCAATCCTATATTCATTAGCTGAAAAAATGGATCCATTTCAGTGGTACGTCTGTATATAAACCTCTATATAGGAATCGACCCCCATTCCCCTTCATGTGATAATCAAGAAGCATGAAGCCAGTTATCAGTTCCTTGCTAGTGGTAAAATTTGAAAATTTGACACTTTGTTGACTTATTAAACTACTTAAACTTTCTTTAAACAAAGTTGATCAATTAAATAAAGCAAATTTTATCTAAAAATCAAATTTTTTCCAAATTTTTGCAAAATTAGAGATGTTTTCAACATTTGAAATAATATTCAACACAATTACATACCTTTTCATACAGCTCAACCAGTAACTCTCTGAGTGAACAAGCTTTTCCTCCAACCTCTAATTTCCAATCAGGACCACTATAATACAGAGAGATTAATTGATTGAATTTTGCTTAATGTACAGCAGCTAATGTTTTTATGCATATACAAGAAGAAGGCATTTTAATAAATGATGATGAATGATTCCTGCTTTGTACTAGACCGACTTGCTGAGCTGGATTTTTAACGTACTAGCTCATAAAAGCAACAGTCCGCAGTATGATAAGAAAACTGTTATGGTAAAATGTTACTAAAAGATTCTCAGTATAAACTATAAACCTGTATCCTCTTTTGTAATTGGTGGTAAAATAAACTATTCTGTAATGTATTCTGTAAGAATTATAAAAGTGATGTTTATTTTTATTATTTCAATCAACAAATTACCTTATAAGTGTAATTTAAAAAAGATTTTTATTCACCAAGACTGTCAAAAGAATCTAACATGTTTCTTTACCACTCTACCCATCTCAGCAACATTTTAAAACTTACTTTTTCATGACCAAATAATGAACAATATCAGCTTGTTCATGTAGACTTTCTGTTTGGTTCAGCTGTTCTACAAGTTCTTGCTGGTTTATAGTCTCACTTGTAAAAGCAAATTTGTGTCGTGATAGAACAGGAGAGCCTACTGGGCTTGGTGCCCTTTCAATGTCTTGAGGATGTAGTCCTCCTTTAAGGTGGTGTAACATGTGGTCTTCAGGGTCTAGAATTCAAGTAGGATTTTCAAACATATTAAAATTCCTTCATTTACTGATGGGATTGAAACAAGTTAAAATAAGACTGATAGATTTCAAAATTCATTTCATTCCAAAATGGCAGCAAAATTGAAACTGGATTTTTGAACTGGTTGAGTTAAACATATGTCTATTAAAAGATTTTATTAACTTTAAGGTTAAATGTTAACCTGCCAAACATCTTTGGCACAATTAAGATAACTTCTAATTTTATTAGAAAAATATTTTGCATTTAATCATAGAAATGTATGCACGGCTGTCGATCTCTCACCATTAAGAGTTTTGTGAAATGTGCTCACTTCATCCTTGGAATGTTAGAGCATCCAGTGGACTTATTATTATTATTAAGTTGTTCAAGTTAAAGAAATCCTAACAAGTCTAACATTAAATCAGATTAAAAGTTTTTCAGATGCGAAATAACTATTTTTAAGATTCAAAACTATACTTTATTTGTGAATATTTCATTGTTTAATAATTTTAGATTTGTGAAATAACAAGTATTCAAATTGTTAAATGATAGTGAAGATTATCATTCTATACATGTTCATTTATCTAATTTGATCAAAGCCATATTAATAAATAAAGAATAGAAAAATATGTGTTAACCCCACTATATGTGAGAAGCTTAATGTTTCAGAGCCCCTGATATTTGCATAATTTGTAAAAATAACATACCATCATGTGGTGAAAGGACACCAGGACTTGTGCTGCCATCTGTTAGTAAAACCACACATCAAATTAATATCAAGGTGATTATATGTGGACAAAGCTAGAGACTTCCTTGCTTTTTTAGAAAAGGTATTATGAAACCAAAATAAATTGGCACATGAGCTTAATTAAGGATGAAATATTTTGATTAAACTGTGAGTTAACAAATTAGAATATTGGTGTTAAAATGTTCTGACAGTAACAAATGATTTGTAGTAAATAATAAATTCTTGATCAATTTGGCCAAATGTAATGATATATTCTCTCAACTATTAAATGAATCTTATAATAAACTTATTCAAATTGTAAGCAGTTGATTATCAAATTTCTACAGTTTAAAAAGTAAGCCTTGAACACTTCAAGCTGTGGCGAGACATATAAATTGACTGACCATCAATCACAGAAAATTCTTTAAAGGCAAATTACAAAAATCAAAGTTTAGAAATATTAAGGTTTTTACATTAGAAATATGAAAATCAATTCCAAACAGTTTAGATTTTTTTCTCTTAAAATAATTACTCAATATTTCCAATACAATTAAGCTGTCTGAACATTTTACAAGGATGTTTTAATATTAATGTGATTTTACTAAAACATTGGGAAGTAGGAAGTCTCCATCTTTGTGTTATATATTTATCCCACATTCACACATGTCATACAAATTTGTTGTAAGTTCACAAATTTTTTTTTTATCAAAACATATTGTATTAAAGTATATACCCTCTTCAACTGAAAAAAAACAAATATTGATAGAATAAATATTCTTATGAAATATATCTGAAACCTTATAATTTGAAAATGAAAAATTTTCATACCTGTGCATTTATACTATTCATCTTTTGAGTTTTCTTAAAATACTAAAACACTTAAAAATACATTACTAAAGTTCATTCCAGATGCTTTAAATAATGGATTCTGCTGTCAATCTACTGTATTTGCCACCCAAATTTGTACATTTTTGTTAAAAGCAAAGATAATGAAGATACCTCTTAAATTCAACTTTTGAATTTGTAAACACATATTTATTTTTGAGACAACTTTTTAAATTATTTTTCCCCATTATAACTCAATGGGAACTATTTCTTTCCATTGACCAGGACAGTTGGGGTCAAGAAACTTATTATCAAGCCAATCAAGCATAAAATCTATGTGCAATTCAGATGTTAATAGATCGTCATAATAGATACATCTTCAAAATATCAGTATATCACACTGGCGGTATGACTGATGGTGTTCAATGTCCTACACAGCAACTAAGTGCTCTCAGTCAGACAGGCCCTGGTGGAACTTAGTGGTATTTATGTAGCTTAGGTGTTGGTAAGTTGGTGGAATAATTTGGTCAGAAGAAGAGGTTAGTTAATTATAAATTGGTTGACTTGGTGTCGTTGTTTTAATATGACACTGGTTAGATTACTTTCTTTAATTTGTCATGTTGGTTTGATGTAACGATGGTTCTTTTAATGGCAACTGTGCCAAACAGTGCAGACCAGGTCTGCTGTGAGTGATTATCATGGCTGTGTCCTACCTCAACACACTGGGGCTAGGCCGGTTGCCAGAGCGGGTCACTACGTCGAGGACTATTTAAGAAGTTGTAAGAAGTTGGTCATTACCTCATCACTCCAAGTTGTACTACTGTCAAAGTTCCCTGCTCAGCAGCACATGTTGCTGCTTTGAGGACAGCTATGTAACTCCTGATGGAGATTTTGCAAGTTTAAACCCACATATTAGGCACTTCTTAGAATTTGCTTTCAGACATGATTTTGTCAATGTAGACATAAAGCAGAAATGGGTTACCGGAAGCTGAATTCTATGTGTAATAAAGGATGCAATACAGGAAAATCCAGGTTTCGAAAAGCAGAATTCACATAAAAAGCGGAAAAAAATTCATGTCTGTGCATTAAAGTGGACTGCTGGTACCTTTTAATCTGTGACACAAATGTGTTAACCCATGACTATTCTATTTTGATGTTTGATCAAAATTTGTTTTTTAATATGAGAACCCAAAAAAATAAATAAATAATAAATAAAAGGTAAAAAAATAGCCAGACAGAATAAATACTTAAAGTCTTAGTAACAGAATTGTGATTTGGAATGTACAAACAGTTTTCTAAATAAATGTTATATTTTGCCAATAAACTTGACAGCTTCAACGTTCCAATATTAAAAGCAACTGAAATGGGCTTTAAAGCTTCAATCTATAAGCCTCCTATCAAGAAAAAAGACTTTATTAAAAAAAGTTCTAGGTAAACAAGCATTGCATGATCCAAAATACTGTATTTCTTACAAAGATTTTCATCAAGTAGGATACAACTACAATGATTTTGAACAGCTTGTATCCTCAAATCAAAAAATGGGACTCATTTTGCAAGAATGATTTTCACAATCATAAAACAAAGTGAAAATATCCCAACCATGGCCATATAGGTATATACAGAAGAAGATTCTGCACTGGAAATGGCCAAAATCTGCTTCAAAGCAGACTTTAATCATTCTAGCTTTTTGATAAAACAGAGGAAATAACAGAAGTAAGTGTATACTAGAATATTCTTCCAAATATATATATATAATGTGATATAGATAATAAGTAATGCATGCAACCTGTGCTTAAAATAACAAATTCATGGAAAAAATCAGGAACAGTTTTCATATATCTCACATTACCATGACTTTAATCACAGATGGACAAAAATCAGATCTGTGCAATTTTTTATCATAAACAGGTAACAACAATTTTTTTTTCTGTGAGATTTCTTAAAACAACTGACTGCATGAATACCTGGTGAAGATTCAAGGAATCTGCAATATCATTTCAGTCAGTTATTTAAAGCTCAGGAGGCGATAAAACTTTTTTTATTGTTATATTATTACCATTAATATGTGCCATTTACAATGCATTACCCTTCAAATAGTTTATTTTATCCACTGCAAAAATATTTTGAGTCATGAAAGCTTAAGCACTGTTTGCAACACTGCCTAAATGTAGCTTAATTATAAAAATATATCTAGCTACACAGACACAAAATACAAAGAGACATTGATAAAAAATTCTTTAGTTTATAGGGAATAACTGAGTGGGTAAACAGTGTCTAAATCCTAGAAAATTGTGTACATTATTGACTTACATTGAAATATTAAAATTTAGAGAATTACATGTTAAGAAACATGCAGGGGTATATTCTATACTATATAGTGTGCCTTAACAACCAATGTTTGTAACAGTAATTTTGTACAAAACTTTACAACGCCGAGTTTTTAATTCTCTACGGGAATTTTACATTGTAAAGTCAGCCATTTGTTTGCCGGAAGTGCTTCTTTGCAAGCGCTATTGCGAGACCAGGAGAACACATTGTCAACTCTGCATAATAATTAATTAACTAGGATTAGTTAACATGCAAAAGAGGCTTGAGGTGCACTTGAATGGAAATTTAAAAGTAATTCTTCTTAAATGAATCGCAAGAGAAGGTCCAAAAAAAAGAAATGTGTACAATTTTTTAAATTACTTTATCTAGGTCAAACTTAAGTGCTCCTGCCCAAAACGAAGATGGTCGACCCTCAATGTTAAATCTCTGTAGAGAATTTCAGGGGCAGATAATAGTATGTAAAACGTTATTTAATGGCGTTAAACATAAACTGTTACCTGTTGGATAATTCTTTCTTTTGATTGAATATAAATACAAAGGCAGAAACGCACAAATAATTCTATAAAGCTCTTAAATCACACTCCAGAAACGCCTGACATAGAGTATAGGTATATTAGATCTACCATTATTTATGGTGACAAACGTTATCATCTGGAAGCACTTTGTCTTCAGATGTCAGTGACGAGATGAAATAAGCATCATAATTAAACAAATAATTTTTTGATATGGCAAAATTATTACAAGTAATAACACAAGAAGCTGGACTGTGTATAAGTTAGAACTGAGACACCCAGGCTTTAAATGCAATGTTCAAATAAATAGGACTTTATAATCACAGTTGTTAAGGCACATAAAATGTGTGAAATATGAGGACACACAGCAGACAGATTACCTGTTGATGAACTATTACACTGAAACCTTTTCAGGTGTGTTTGAAGAGCTCAAGAAAAAAACACATGGCATATTAAAGCATTTGAAAATTATTTGTTAGTGCACATGGCATAATAAAGAACTTGAAAAAAATTATATTTCATGTTAGATAGGTTTTGAACCCTTAATACCCATTCTGAACTTCTTTTATATCAATGACTTTAAAAAGGGAAACAACTCCTACTGCAGGCTTGTTTCATGCCAAGTTACCAGTAAACAAAATTATCATAAGGGTTAAGTGAATTAAAAGTAAATTTAAAGCATTGTTTCATTACCATTTGCGTTTTAACCTCTTTGTAAAATACTTTTTTTATTACAGAAGTTATTAACAGAGTCTGTAGTTTTGCAAACTTGACTGAACTACAGTTTCATCATTTCTAAGTGATAAAAATTAATCTATTCTAAGAAGTAAAAATGTATAAGTATCAGAATTTGATAAAGTATTGAAACAGAATCTTACACCATTAGCCATTGACAATCAAATTTCTTCAGTTTATTAGTGACATTTTCAAAATTTCTCAACAAATCTAGAAATTTGATAATTTTAAAATTGTAACTGTAGAAAAAAAAATGATTAATGACAGCTAACAATGTAAGATTCTCTATATTTAGGTGACTACCAAGCAAAATTATTACATAATCATACACAATACATATCAATCTCCCCCTTTAGCTTATAAACACAGAAAAACAATCAGGATCTAGAGTTGCTTCCCTTTGTCAAATATCAAAGTTATTAAATCAGTCATTTATATGAAGAAGGAATATAATAAATAGCTTTGTGAAGCATAATTTTACTTTATCTATGATGATGGATAGTGAATTATTCAGAAGTCACATTACAGTTGTTTTACCTTTAGCCTCTGCAATACCTTCATCAAGTATTAACACATATTACAGCACAATAAGTTTCAAACTTTGTTATCATTTCCCATATATCAATGAGACACTGCAGAGCTTTTACCTGCTAAGTAATTTATATTTATTTTCAGGCGATTTCGGAATGCTCAATAAAAAAAAACATGGTATATTAAAGTTAATGGTCAATTTTACCATAATAAATTAAGGATTTCAATAAAAACATTATTTAACTACTGTGGCGCATATTTAAATCAAGGTCCCCAAAAGGTTTTTCCAAACAATTGTCAGTTTAACAACTGAATTTACAACTGGTATAATCCTTTTCAAAAATTCATTTCCAGATTCACTTAGCGGACAATTCGGTCAAAATTTTAAGCAATTGCTTGACAGTAATACAGCCTATCATTTCATGAGATAACTTCTAATTTTTCTAATTTGGAGTGCATTTTAAGCCCTAAGAAATTGATGGGAATCAAATGCATGCTATCTTAACAATTGTTTTATGAAAGATGAGAAACAAGCAATTAAAAAAGAAATTACATCTAAATACAAATATTCCCAGACCATTCGCTGAATTTGATTACAAGTATACATTACAGAAATATTCTGGTTATGGAAATTCACATAATGAATAATCATGTTGGCATTTGTTGTGCAGTATTTTAAATATAAGGTAATGACATTTGGAATTTGAATAATCTCGATCTACAGACTCACCAAACTACACAGAAAATTACATGCCCAATAACGCATAAGTGATTTATAAGTGTTGTTTTGCCCAAATTTGTAAAATAAAGGCATTCAAAAGTCAAATGTATCAATTCACTTCTCAAAGTAACTTTTCAAACCCCCTAAAAATCAAAACAAAACAAAAAAACAAAATGAACAATGTTTTCATGTAACTACATGTTTCCTGTTCAGCAATATTGTTGACAATATCGACCTAGAGGTCACTTTCTAGAGTGAAATAATATATACTGTAAGTGTTTATTTCAGGTGTAAAACATCATGTTTTATATAAATGGGAAAACTCAGTATTATAATTAAATGCATTATTGCAGAAAAGTATTGCTACAAAACACTGGAAAAAGATTGCTAAAAAGCATGTGATCTGGAAGTGAATTCCTGAAAAGGACATTACATATCTTAGTTGTATTGCTAATTTTGACATTATGATTTAGAACATCTATTTCTATTAGATCCAAAATGAAAACACGCATGAATTGCACACTTACTGATGTTTCTAAGAATGTGGACAAAAAGCAGAGAACCGTATCAACAGATAATTGTATTTTTGGTTAGAAGCATTTATTTTGGCATGTCACTGTGAAGAAAAGCCAAATGCAAAAAATATCTTAAGCAAAAAGAATGCTGCTCGAATAAACCTAAAATTATAGTTTAAAGTTTATTATACTTATAACAACCTCAATCTGACACAGAACATCCAAAAGAACTTGGGATAGCAGTGAAAAAAAGTATGTCTGACAAAGACATTTTGTGCAATGATGGTAACAAAACATGACATGCTACAAATCTTCTCTTCACTTTATTTTACTTTCAATCTGGATTATCTAATATCTACTGTAAATTCAGAAATTATTGTGATGTTTTTATTATTGCGAATAATGTGACAGGATGAAAATCGCAATAATTTGAACTCGCATTTGGAATTCTGCGAGTTGTTTTCAGTTACAGGATTAACTAAATCGCAATGATAAAACTAGCATTATCACCAGTATCACAGCTTTTGCAATAATAAATACACGCAATAATTTCTGAATTTACAGCATTCAGAAATATGATAAGTCTTAAGATTTCAAAAAATTATTAGTTTCTTTCATATCGAAACAGATATAGGACCTACAGCTTACCATATTTTATCTCTCTGAATGAACCCTGCTTTGTACTACAGATTTATGATAAGGCGGATTTTTTAACATGCTAGCTCACGAAAGTAAGTCTGCAAGAAGAAATGGCACTTAACCCAGACATATTATTCTGACTCTCTGGGCATACCAGTCTTTGCTCTTACTCCTAAATGCTGCATGTATAATGGAGAAACAGCAAATACCAATTTTGATTTCTTTTGGTTTAACCTGCCCAGGGATCGATCCTACAACCTTCCTACTTGAGGCGATCAGTTTTGATTACAACACAGAGGTGGTAAGAAGTTTTATAGTGAGAACACAGATATGGAGTTATTGTATATGAAATAGCACTACTACATCATGTAATATTAGAATTATCCAAATGCAAGTAACGACACATTTATTTATCTTAAAATTTGCTATGGAGACTTCAATCATGAAGCAAAAGCCCCTTTATTATAACAAGAATAAGACAATAGGTCAACATAGTCTGTACCACTTGCCCATGATATGTCCCATAGGCTTGTTTAGAATCAAAGAATTAGAACTAATTGACTCAATGCACTGGGAATGGCATCATGAATTGCATTTGTGATTCACATTCCCTGTATATTATTACAGGCAGGACCAATAAAATCAGGTCATCACGAATGGAAAACACAACCTGACAATTTTTGCCAGACAATAACCTGACATACACATATATTTTGTTCAACTGTCTATTCTAAATTAGAAACACTGATAAAAACCTACTACCGGTACTTATATCATATCTATGTTAATTTTTTGTGAAAAAAGGACCAACTACAATTCCAAACAATAATTTCTTTGATCTATCTGAAGTAGCAGATTAAAACAGACAGAGAATTGACAGAACATTGTACATACACGTATGAGGTGATCGTTCATATATATATTGGATACATAACATTATTAAGATGCAACACTACAGCTAATCATTCATCATGCGAATCATGTTTGGAAAGAGCTTAACATAACATTCTACTAGACTGTGTAGTTTGAAATAGAATCAAATCTGATTTTGTTCTTTTTTATACTGCAAATTATTACAAAATAAGCAAGTTTGAAGATTTATATTATATTTATAATTTTGTAACTTATTAAGAGTTTATAGATGCTAGGTTTTCATATATATGGAAAGACAGCAGATCTAATAATACTGAACAAATTAATTATTTTCAATGATTTCATTCATAGAACATAGAGAAAATGTATCTATGGCTCAGAGATGCCCCACTACGGCAAACAGGAAGTAGATAAAAGGCGGACCTGAAAAGGTTAGACACAATACAATTTACCCTGAAAATGCTTCAGACCAAATATAAAATCAATCCAACATACACAAGCTGAGAAATCTTTGACAAAAATTTTACAAATGTGGAGACAGGTTACAACTCACCCTGATAATGCTTCAGAACCAATGTCAAATGAAGGTGGGGGCATGATAAAGCCTAAAGCGTATCACACAATGAAATGTAGTCTGACCTATGTTTTTCTTGTGCCCATACTTACAAAATATAACAAATAAAATCATGAACATTGAGAAAATGTGTCCATGGGACACGAATGCCCCACCCAAGCAAACAGGATGTAGACTTATGGCAGACCTGAAAAGAGGAGACACCATACAAATCTCCTTGATAATGCATCTGACCAAATATCAAATCAATCCAACAAACAAAGGCTGAGAAATGTTTGACGAAAATGAACAGACCTACAGATGTGCGCATGGGGGTAAAATTTAATTCATTCGCTGCCTCAAGACAGTGGCATAAAAATAATGAATTTGGTGTACATTCTGTGTGTCTGCTGTCATTCCAAGTACATTTCCACCAGCATGCTAGGCAGAGGCAAAGAAGATTGGGGAACACATGTTGAGTGTATGAAGCATGTGAATAACAATATAACTGCTGCTATGAATGTTAAAGGTGGAAATTACATGTAAATTTAATGAACAAGAAATAATTTCTTGCCAAATAAGACAGAAAAATGTCTGAAAAATGACCATTCACCTAAAAATGACATAAAGGGGGATATTAAGAAAATACAGCTAGTTTTTTTAAATAGACTTGCTTCACAACCAAATAAGGGGTCTCTAAAGGGAGATTCATTGGTCTAACTCAGTTCCAAAGTAAGATTTTCTTTATATTTTCATAAAATAAGTATATATCTGTATTAAATCTGACCATTATCTGACATAATTTTACTAGCACAAACTGAGTTTTGAAATTGATGTTTGCAACATTAAAGATTTTAGATTGATGTTTAAAATATAGTGCAGTCACCTCTTAACCAACAATTTTAAAGTGATTAAAATAACAACAAAAGATAACACATAAAATTGTCTGTGCTTTTGTAGAATTAAAAAATAGTTTTTAATATTGATTGGGAATTTAAGCTGGATGACATTCCATAAAAAATTAAAGTTAAACATTAAGCAGCATTAAAATCATTAATTTTAATAAAAGTGCTTCAAATAAAACATGAAATATTAAAGCTGTTTCATCACATTATCACCTACCCCTAGTGGTGATTTATGAAATCAAGTGTTATTTTATGAACAGAACAAATCAAGATTTTAATTTCATTTTTATTAAATTCAATTCATAAGATCATTTAAGGAGGTTCGGGGGTCTTAATAAAAATCGATAGAATTTTTTAATACTTTGTCAAAAGATAACCTATATTGTGCTGTTTGACAAATTACAATCAAATGTTTATGTCACCGGTCTCGATTTCAAGCAATGGCTAGTGCAAAATCCTACATTTTCTGTTGTTTATATAGAGAAAAACTACATTTTTCTCAATATAGAGTACATAAAACGATAGAATTCTAAAATAAAATAGGTAAAGATAGCTTTTATCATATATTATCAGAAAATAAAAAGAAAAATTAGGATCACCGATCTCGTTTTCTTGCTACGTTAATAAATCTATAATTCTGTAGTGCAATCCTTTATAAAATTTAGTCATTGGAGTTACCTCCCCTGACAACATTCAATTTTTAAAATGTAAAAAAGTTCTTTATCCTCTGCGAATGTATAAAAAACAAATATGCCAATAAATGAAGAATTATAATATGATTATTCAGTTTTAATTTCGTAACAATATGTTTTTCCGAGATATATTATTTGCATTTATAGGAAAAGTCAATACCTCAAGTTTGCGATCCAAGATGGCGGAAGACACCCGAACCTCCTTAAACATATTAGAAACTATATAGATTGATGCGTCATATTAAAATCAGATACTCCATTCATCCATGTCATTATTTTAAAAACTCATATCCCCACCAGTAAGCCTTCTTTATTTATGGCTTCGCATATTCAGCTATTTTAGTCGTTCGCTAATCTTCCACCCATTTTATTATCGGCTTACTCAGGTCATTAGCTTCTAGTATCTTGATAAGTCATTTGTGTGGTAACTTATCAAATGCTTTCATAAAATCCATTTATAAATACCGAGTTTATTGTTCCGCCTTTAAAGAAAATATCGGTCCTTTCATCCATTACTTTCAAAAGTTGCACATTTCTTGCAATTTCTCTTTCCATTTTTAATTAAGCTTTCCTGTTTGACTTGGTTTCGTGCTTTGGTATATTCTTGGGGTTTTCCGTCTCTTGTTTCTATATATCTTTGCCAACACCGATGCTTCTTCTTGGTTTTTAATTGTTATATCATCAAGTGGTATGTAGTTACATTTCTTCGCCTTTTTTACCCTCGAGGGCGGCCGGGGTATAGAAATAGGCCGTTCGGTTTCTCCGCCTGCAGGTAGAACCCCTGCTGAAGGGGCGTCCGTTAGTCCGGGATGTATAAATACTCGAACTCCCCTTCTCAAAGGTTTGCCGGGGAAAGAATAGGCACTGGGTGTCTCCGCCCTTGAGGCACTGGTCCTCTAAAAGGGGCGTCCCTGATTGTGGGGGGTGTATAAATTCACAATCCGTCCTGAGGACCCCGTGTTTGGGAAATGCCACGTCCTAAGCACGCTAAAGACCCCTTGTAACAGCTCTTTTTGAGTGGTCCGTAGG
>JAULBM010311399.1:0-24404 GCA_032357055.1 Geukensia granosissima | reverse complement strand
AAGTCCTTCGGACTTTATTTAGTTTGTGAGTGATTCGGCCAAGTTTACACATCAATAATTTCCTTCCAAACAGCCTTATTACTATATTGCTTTGTTTTATATAGAGGTTCGTGTTACTTATGGTTTGTGGCCACCAAATTCTACATATATATCGAAGGCATCTGTTGATAAACATCTGGACTTTGTGTTGGAGTCCCTTGGTAAGTTTCCAGGTTTCTGACCCATATAGTAACACAGATTTTACGTTTGTGTTGAATATTCTAATTTTGGAGTTTTCTGAGAGAACCGTAGATTTCCATACAGACTTCAGTATGGCGAATGCCTGTCTAGCTTTGCTTATTCTAGAGCGTATGTCTTCCTCGGTCCCACCTGTTTTGCTGACAATACTTCCCAAATACGTTAATTGGTCTACTTCTTCTCCCACGACGCGACCAAATAAAAAAGGGGGAGCGTGAGGGAGGTCTAATTTTAATTGGATTGCTGACACTAGAGAATAAAGCGCTTTTGGGGTAACGACAATTTAACTTTAAGAGGGGGTATGGTTTTTTCTCAGTTTTTCGCATCGACTAGCCACATTTTTCTTCAAAATTTAACATTACTATTGGGGGGAGGGGGCTAGCTTAAGAATGTTTTTTGGATACCTGCCTTTCCAGATATTATTATATGTTTTTCACGAAGTTGGGCATCAGAATATTTTTTGTGGGAAATCATACCCCCTCCTCAGTGTTTAATGGTCGTTGCCTAAATGTATTCCAGTATCAATAGTAGCTTGATTACATGTAACTGTGTTATCTATGTCAGTATTTTAACTTTGCGCACGCTTTTTTGAATGATTATTGTGTTGTTTTGAATAAAATACGCTGACTAATCTATTCTTTATTATCAAATTATCGAACAAGACAAACGCTGCATGCTCGAGGCTGCATATGAATTGAATGGTTATGAATTCCTTCTAATTTGAAACCACTGGGCCGATGCCTCTGTTTGTGGACCAGAGGTTCCGGAGGGTATTCACCAGCCCAGTTATCAGAATTGTCTGACGATATTTTGTCAAACAAAGTTTTAAAGAAATTTGCTGTATTTGTTAAATTTCTAGTGCCCTGAAAATACGGAAATGCCTCGGAAAGTATCGCAATTAGTAGTTGTCTCTCCTCTCGGCTTTGGTTTCCCATTTCGATTTTTAATGCTTCTTTTGCTATGATCTTGGAATGCCTACGTTTTGGTTCTAATGCTACCAATGAGAAGATTAATCTTGAAATGAACATATAGCATACGAAAATTCTCCAATTAATCCAACATTGACCCAGTACTTTTGTATTTTGAAACCACTGAGTCGATGTTTCTGTTGGTGGACCATAGGTCGATCCCTGAAGGTATTCACCAGCCCAGTTGTCAGACTTGTCTGACATGAGATTTATCAAACAATTTTTTACAGAAATTTGCTGCATTTGTTTAATTCTACTGCACTGAAAATACGGAAAGAACTCGACAAGTATCATGAGTATTGCACTTTGTAGTTGTCCCTCCCGTCGAAGGTACCATGCCACACGGGAGACAACATACAAATTATTACGGATGCATCCCGGGTTACGAAAATCGTGAATTGATTGGTGTCAACGATTATTCATATGAATAAAATAAAGGGGTTGGGGGATACAAAATCTCATGTCATATACAATATTTTAAATTTCCTTGATTTTTCATCGATTACACAACAAAATTGTCAATTGATATCCGGTAGGAATTTTGTCCGTTCTTTTGATTTTACTACAATATGTAGACGATGGCCGCTAAGGATATTGAATCCGGTTTCAAGATTATGAATTAAGGATGCCTTTTTGGATAGTCATAAAATGGAAATAATATCCGGAATGAAATGAATTTTTTCTAGAATTTCCGACATTTTCATTCTATTAAATATTAACAGTTTGTAGCTATAATAATTTTATGTAACTAAGGCAGTAATCGAACTGAAAAATTAGCAAAACTTGAGAAAAATATCCATCTTAAATCAAACCCAAATTAAGAGAAAACATTGACTAATTACTTCAAAGTTCAAATAAAACAATATATTATGGAAGTGAAAGTAGGTTATCATTAACATTGTTTAGAATGTGCATAGCCGACTTCATATTATACAAGCAACTTAAACCAAATCTAAAATATAATTGACAAAACTGTGAGGATTCTAACGTAGAAAAGCCAGAATAACCACTGCCAGTTTGACATGAAAAGGTTGTGTCATATTCAACTTTTGGACACCTTTGTCTAGTATAACAGGATGAAAATGATAGTCAGGATTATACGCATTATAGATCTACCCTGGGGAAGACTTCGGATTACCGTGTTGGCTGTAGACAAGTATTCATAAAGCCACGTACTAGTTCTTACAAAACAAAAATGGACTGAATTTTGAGCAGAATAATTCAATATCTATTTTTCTGGCGAGATTATGGAAATTTAAGCAGATTCTTAAACCAAAATGCTGTCAGCTTTCTGTAAAACACGTATACATGAAACATACAGGTAAGCCTACTTCCGTAAAACACGAAAATCTACCATCGATCTCAAGTGTTAAATCTATTTCAACCTATTTTATAGTGTGTTTTTATTGCTGTTTTGTAACACCACTGTCCCAGGTTAGGGGGAAGGGTTGAGCGTCACCAACCGGTTTAACCCCGCCACATACTTATGTGCTTTCCCAAGCCAGGAACCTGTAGTCCAGTGGTTGTCTCTGTTTAATTAGTCATTCATTGTTATTTATTCACAATTTTTCTATAGATAAGGTCGAGGGTCGTGTTTTATGAATAGTTTCACATTTTGTATTTCGGAGTCTTTTACAGCTTCCATTATGGTATGGGATCAGGTTCATTATTGAAGTCCTTTATTGGACCTGTAGAAATTTTGATTCGACTGTCATTTGGAGGATGGCTGTCTCATGGACAATCATGACACATCTCCTATTTTTTACACACCTCATACGTTTTCGGTTTTTTGTATGTTATATATTTGTTTCCACTGGCTGTTGCTTCCCTTGGTCTTTTTGCCTTCTAATTACTGACACCATACAAAACGCAATTTGACAAATTCCATACAACAAAATTTTAATTTTACACAAATATTACACTTGATGATGAATAAATCATATGTGTTAAAACTCATACCATATCTCCTTTTCTTGCATAGACCTTAGTTTCCATACGATAAGGAGGTTGATGGGTATCTGGATGTCATTTTTTCGTGTAAAAGATAGTTATATCATGGACCAATCTTTGATTGACTAAATGATTGTTGCCTAACGTCCAGAGGCAAATACTTCATGCATATTCAGGACAAGAGCATATTAATGAATGATGATGATGAATGAACCCTGCTTTGTAGTAGACCAACACGCTGAGTAGGATTTTTAACTTGCCAGCTCACGAAAGCAACAGTCCACAGGAAGACATGCCACTTTCCCCAGATTATTCTGACTCTGGGCCGACCAGTCTTTGCTCTTACTCCTAAATGCTGCGTGCTTAGCGGAGAGGCAAATAATATTTAAATGTCTTTATAAAGTTTGACCCGATAGCAATCCAAACCACGACCTTCATCACTCGAGGCGAGCACGCTATCCATTACACAACTGAGGCGGTCTAGACCATTCAACTAATTCCCTGATACTTGCCAACTAAATTAACTGTAGAAAAAACACCTACGGGAGATCCGATATTCATTGTCCAAAATAGACAAGGTAAACTCGAAAAGTAATATGAAACCTCTGAATCCACCGACGGCATTTAAAACCAAAATGATCAAGTGCTCTGGAAGGGTTAGCAGCCTACAATGAATAACTTTGTGTCGCCTGCTTCTAGCAATGCGACATATAGGGGCCACTCTGTCGTATGTCGTCTATGATTTGGTTCTTATGCTACTGATGCATGTGATGAAGGATTACATCTTGAAATGTACATAAAGCATACTAAAATTCTCCATATTTATTCAACACTGGAGATTTCGTACTTAGAATCCGGCTTTAATATAATTGAGTTACATACAAAAAATTGCCATTACAAAATTAAATTATAAATCACTGTAAGGTTGATTTCCTGGCGTATAAAATACATTGATATAACTGATTAACAGAGGTTACGCCTTGAAATATACACATAGCATATACAATTTCATCATATTTTTATTCTTGTATTTTATACACAGCGTGTGTGTTCACTGATAATAAATTAGTCTTTTCCTTAAGGCATGAACCATTTGATGTTCGGGGGGGGGGGGGGGGCTGGGATTTGTATGCGGGCCAGATTTTTTTTCGCCCGCTTCGCGGCACCGGCGGATTATTATTTTCATGTATAGTCCATGTAAGAAAAATTTTTCAGAAATTCTTTTTTCAATGGCCAGACAGTGGGCAAATATTTTTTTTTTTACTCCAGATGCTGACCAGATTATTTTTTGGACAAATATATCAGGACCAGAATATGTTTTCCCAGAAAATCACATGGTACGTGCCTTACTAACACACGTGTATTATCATCACCCGCCACTACATCTACTAAACTAGACAGCAAAAGTGGATATCTTTGACACAAAAATTTATTTCTCTTTATAAAAAAAAGGAGTATGGGCTATGTAGGTGAAAATGTTTATTCTGAGTTCGATTAAATCAAGTTGAATTTAATCTTATATTTTACTGATGTCTTCCTTTGACCAGGAGTATTTTAATTTATTGCGCTGAGAATCTAAATTTATCTATTATACACTAAGTACAACTTATAAATTTTCTTTTCATATTTCCGATTCTTTACAATTGCCCCGAACCAGGGCAACCTAACTCCGATTTACAGCCTCCATATTAAAATCCACCACGTAACCAAAACTACTATGTACAGCACCGGCCCACACACCTCTTGCGCAACTCAAACGACAAGGATGGTAATACAGCAGTAATGACTATTACGTAATACTAATATAAGCGGCGTTTGTAAAAAGTATGTCATGGTGTTTATTAAATGCGTAAAATGAAATTTAAACGGTTAATTTTAACACGTAATAAAAATGAATTGGTAAATGTAAATATACGTATTATACATTGAACTCTGCCGATTAATTTATCATAAAATATATGTCCACCATATTCTTGGGCGTAGATAAGAAATTTTGTGGGTGAGTTTTTACTATTTTATTTTATTCTATGTACATACCATTTTCGGTAACAGGTGCAGGATATTTAGTATATTTTTTATTGCGCGCCCTGCACCTGTGTTGTGGATTTCTTAAAAATAATAATATTTTTCTTTTTTTTTTCTTTTTTTGGGGGGAGGGGAGTTATTGTATTTTCTATAATTAAAAAGAAAATATAATTTTTAAAAATGAATTTTTCGATCCTAAGATACAAAGCTATATATTGAATTGTGCAGTTGTAGCTGATCACAAATCGTATGGTAACAAAATCACAATGCACATATCGGAAGGCTGTCTCGTGGACAATGCCACATCTCTTATTTTTATAAGTGTATCTATACTTCTAAATGAAGAGAGTCGTAATTGTGTGTCGATCTTATTTATTTGTTGTTCACCAGAGATCAATTTATTAATGCCATCAATGTGCAGGTATATGTGAAGTTTAACAAGACAAAATTAATTCATCGTCTATGGGGGATTCCGCGAAACTTTACTTGGATCAACCCGCCGTTCCGTTGACTGGATCTGAATTAACTACGAACATATTAATTTCCGGTTTTGACGTCCATCGATTCGACCCCTACATTTTTTCTCCTTCTCCTCGGCTTGCATAAAATTGTCTTGGACCCTTTGTGAATTTTCCTCCCGCGTCGTTTTGCATTAAACTTCTTAGCGTGCTGGTAAACGACAAGCATCCGCGATCGTTCAGAGTTAAAAATGTGACCTTTTCTCCTCTTCTTACATATTATTCAATAATATGAATATGTCTTTCGGTAGTCGTGGTAGAAATAAGGAGAAGGTCCTGTTTTAATTATTGCACACCCATTTTATTAGAATACCCCTGCCAATTGAAGTCAGGGATAGGGACAGTTGGAAATACATTTTTTAAAAGTGCAAAGCGATTCCAAGTTAGGTTTTAAAATGAATTAACCCCTCTCCCCCAGTTTTTTGGATCCATGTATTAAAGATAGAATTCTGACAGATTAATGCACAGATACAGACCACGGACAATTTTTCTGCAATTATATACACGTCATTAAACAAACAGCACAAAAACCAAAAATGTAGGAGGAGTCAAGTCATATGCCTAGAATAAGAATTCGACCCTTTACAAGTTCTTTGTCCAATATTAAAATTTTAAAATCTTTTTGGGTTTCTAAAGCCTATATGCAGCCATTCTATAAAGGAGTTAAACCTAAAAAACAAAATTGTAGAAGGAATTCATGTCGCATGGCTGAAAAAGGAATTGACCCTTTTGGGCTTCTTGTACGGAATTTTGGAACATATCATAATTCCGTAAGCTTATTTCGCAAAAACATTCTTAATGTAATCATTCTATAACAAAGTAAAACTGTAAAGAATTGCATGTCACATGCCTAATAATAAGAATTCAACTCTTTTAAGCACCTTATTCCAAAGTCAAAAGTATACACTACGGTTATTGCGCAACTATACAGGCTATATGCAGCCATTCAACCACAAATTTGCTATTTAATCCGTATTTTCCATTCTGGATCTAATCAATTAAAACTCAACAAATATGTCTATCTAAAAGTTTTCTGTTCAAAACTAAAATTCAGCATATATATCTAGCAAATACAAATCAAGAACTGAAAGAACCCCAGACTACACGTGCATAACCTAGCAGCTAAAGAATATTCATGAGATGTACTGATAAAGGGAGGAGGCGTGTCCTGAATAGATAATCAATCACACGCCAGATTTACAGCTGCTCCGATTTCATTAACCAGTATCAATATGATGATTGTAACATTACATGAAAAATAAACCAAAAATGTATGAGGGGTCACATGGCTGAAATAATGTAGTTTTAACACTGTTGGTCCCTTGCACATCTGGACCATATGCAAAATTCAGAATGCTTATTGCACATCCACATGCTTTATGTAACAATCCTATTAACAAATTAAAACGATACTGAGAGGCGGACAATTTCATCGAATATATCGCCTTTTTTCGTTCGAAATGCGGAAATAATAATTTAACAAATGAATGATAATTGAACGAAGACTACAGATTTTAGGCCTCATGAAAAAACAACCTATACTACATTACAAGCATCAGACGACGATATGTTATAAAGGATTTATATTTTGAAATTTTCTCGAAATTTAAGTCGTTATACGTAGTTATCACCACAATATAGGTACACAGTAGAACTGATTTCTGTTCTTAACTCGGTATAGATGAATGTTTGGTCTGACAGGTTCTGATTCAATAATGAAAATATATACTTATGAATTTATGTGGCTAAGAGAGAGAGAGAGAGAGAGGATTCTAAAATCTTGATATGATCACGAATTTAATATAAAATGGAGCAGTTGTAAATCTGTAGGCTTGACATGATTTGACAATTTACAATTTGCATCGGATTTATATTTGATTATAGGAAAAAGCGATAGCACAGTCTTAACAGCAGGATGATTTTTGAATATTTCAAACCCAGTATAAACTACAGAAGTTTCGGCGACAGATTTAGTAGCACTTGGACATTCGGTTTACTTCTGGTTTTATCTCTCATCACTGCACTTCGTCAGTATTTTGGACCAAATGCTATTTGTTGGACGCCAAGTCAATTTCATGCTCAATACAGTAAATATTCTGATCAAATGTGCTGGATGTCAAGGCAGTATAGGGAAGAGGAGCGGGGTTTTGGAGTGCCAAGACAGTGGGTGATAATACTTGCTGGCGACCAACCAGATAAGTTGAGTTCAAAGACACTTTATCAATTGTTACCTTTGATTCTTGTGCTTCAGGCGTTGCTGTTCAAACTACCGGATGTTCTTATTAAAGTTTCGGACACGGTATTCGGATTCGGTTGTTCCAAAATCAATGGAATGATAAAAGGATACAGTTCCATGTCAGAGGCTGATAGAAAATGTATAGCAAAAGATTTGTCCGAATATCTAAACGATGTTTTCAGTAGCCGTTTCATCCGAGCAGTCCCGTTCGGAATAACAACATTCATTTTGTTGATGGGAAAGTTGCTATTTTTTGTCAATGCTGTAACACAAATTTCAATTATGGGGGGATATTTGTCTCCCCCTAACATGACGTCATATGGCCAGTACGTACTAGAAAGTATGATAAGTACCAACTCTAAAGAAATAGCATTTTCTCCCGCCTTTCCACGGGAAATAATGTGTGAATTTACTATAACGAATATTAGAAATGAACAAAAGTATACTTTGCAGTGTCAACTTCCCATTAACGAATTCTACGACCAGGTTTACTTTTTTGTGTGGATTTGGTTAGTTGTTGTTTGTGTCGTTTCGGGAACAAGTGGATTTGTATTCCTGGTAAAGAATATACTACCCATGAAGAGAAACGGGTAAGTTTCTAATCGACATCAATCAGGTGGTTAGTTTCGGGTCAAGTTGCTTATGTTCCAAGTTCATGACCTTATATTTAGTATGCTTTAATTACTTTCGTCAGTATCACGTCGTCTCCATGGGAAAAGAGCAAATTATTTGTAACTTCTTTTATTTATAAATAATCTATGATAATTTGTCTTTCCTTTTCTTTTTTGTTTCCTCTATAGCTATAGTACAATCTGGTAAATTTCTGAGGAAATAAGAAAGGCAAATGCTCAGTTCGATGTAGTAAAGTTCTTAAAGGAATTGAAAGATGCTGTTAAGAAGAAATGATAATATATATCCATATGTATGTCGTATTTATAGTCGTTCAACATTTCAATATAGGAATGTTAACAAATAAAAGAGTAAGATTATGCTAAAAAAAGAAAGTGAAAAATACAAGTTTACCAATGTTTAATATATATTGTGAATTTTAATGTGCTATATATATAAATGAAATAATATAGAATTTATACAGAAAGACACGATCTACATCATGCATATGTAAATTTCGAGGAGTAAAACCTTTCACCAGTAGCATTAAAGAAATACAACATAGGAAGTCCAAGATTTAAATATGATTGAGTGATTGAATGCCGGGCAATATGTCAGCAATCTTCAGCACCAAATTAACGCGAAATTAAAACCAGGGTTTGGGAGGATTATTTCAAATGATAAACATTGTCCTTCCTTCGATTATTGAATATTTCTCTATACCCTTAACAGTTAGGTTTTTAAAAATTTTTGAAAAATTTTAGCAACAACTATCGAGGGTGAAGTATCCTGGAAAACAGATAAAGCATTTGAACATTCGGATCTCTTGGTAAATAAGAGAGAAGACAACTTATCGCACAATTAACAACCGTGAATGTAACTGCACATTCCGAAATATTCAAAGAACATAGATAGTGAGATATTAATTAATTGAAACCACCTCCATTGCTTAAGTCTCGCGACATTACGTGACATTTGCAGCCCTGTAATCTACTTGAAGCAAGTTGATGGAACTACATGTATTCTTCTAATTACTGTTGACCCTCGAACCCCTTTTTCTGGGGAATCTCGCGAACAAAATGCACTCTTTCATGAAGTCACATGTGTCGATTCTTGATAAACATGATGGTAAATAATGTATGTTTTTTTGAACATGTAAACAGTAATTTAAACGATAAGCATTCTTTATTTTACATTGTTTCAGGTATATTATTACATTTTTACGAATGTCAAACCTCAATCCCATCCAGCAACAGGTGGCGACGTTTACCAGTACAGATATAGGTCAAGATGGCGTTTTCATCCTGAAATTAATCGGCGACTTATCATCAGATATACTGGTTAGGGATGTAGTTGTCAACATTTGGAACATTCATCACGTGCCAGTGACCAATGTGCAACACACAGGGCACACCTCAGAACCATCTGCACCACAAAGGGAACTACCAATGAAGCAAACCGACAGCGAATATCACATGTCGCCGAGCATTTTATATTCAGGATCGGTGTCGAAATCAAATCCGGAAGCTATTCCGTTAGATCCAAAGGAATGACAGTCTTATATTAATCCAAATTATTTACCTTATTCTAAATAATTATAATAAGTAAACTTATGTATGAAATTGGCCTCTATAAATGTCGTACATGGTACTTTTATAAACAGTTGAGTACTTATTTCCATTTGTTTAGTATCAATATTCGAAAAAAAACATCAGAATAAAATCAGTCAAGTACGTAGTCAATTGTATTACTCAACTTCAAATGGCAATCTTCATATAACTCAACTTCAGAAGGCAATTTTCATGCTACAGTTAATCAAAAATAATGAAGTTTGCAAATTTTCTGAAGTGTATTTCTGATTTTGGAGATTTCAATTTAAATATATCCAGTGACATACTCACAAACTTGTTAAATTTATATTTTTGTTCACTTTTATATGCTTTATGTTACCATATAAAATATACCAATCACAATGGTGTAAAGGTTATATCAATGCATTATTTACAAAGGGGAATAAAGATGACTCATAAAATTATAGGAGCATCACTATTAGCAGCTGTGTTGGTATTTTGTTTACTAAAACACTAAATATCAGACTAGATATTAGTTTTTGTCTGAACAAATTAAAATATATTATCATTTCTTTGAGGGATCGAGAAGAGTGCTAGACAACAGTTAAAAACTAATCTAAAAACTTAATGTACATGATGTAAGAATACTCTTAAATGTCTAGATTTTAATTAAATTTAGCACTGCAATTAAAGTTTTGCCCATCAGGAGAAATAATCAATGTCAAGTCTCATTATCAGTCATTTTGAAGAAATTATTAAAATTAAGCAACTTTTACACTAATTTCAACAGTTCTTCTAAGGATGAAATTTGAGCAACAATGTATCCCAACAAATAATTAACCATTATGCGTAATTTTATTGAAAAACATTCATTTTTGTAATTAGTTTTATGACAAACTGCTGCAATTCAACGAACAACTTTTGATTTTAAACTTTTTTGTCAGAAACGGCGAAATTAAGACATTTTGCTGGCCCCACGTCAGGTAAAAAAAATTCTGTTAGTCAATCATTTGTACTTTCCTTAAGTTTTTAGCATTTTAATTGATGGGGAAAAATTTTTAAGCTTAGCAAACCCCCTTTTTTGCTATTATTTTTTTTTCATTAAGAAAACTCTTGATGATTTTATATTCAATGACCTTACTTGATTCGCTTTTCAAAACACCTGTTGCAATGATTATAAATTACTCCTATGAGCCGCATATGAATGTATTTATTTTGTAATACATATTATATATGTACATGTATATGAATATTGTTTTGCTATGATATACACATTATGATTATAAACCTTTTATAATACGGTTTACAAAAAACAAACAAACATTATTTGACTTTTAGAGGGTTTTAGCTCAGGAATTAGCAAGTAATATGACAACATTATGATGCATCTTGTTTCTAGTTTAATTACTTTTTTAAAAAACTTTGAATTAACTTGCCACTTTCAGAAGATATTTCTAAGCTGATTTTGCTTTTGTGTTTTAGTATTTTTATTGCAGACTCCGGGAGAAGTTACACACTTTCGGTCCGCATGCGTACCTAAAACGGTGTATTTGGTCCTAAAAAATGCGGTCAGACTTTTAACACATGTGGTTGTTTATTTGTATGTGATCTAGTTCACATTATCCAGACAGATACATCCTGATTTGGTGGGAAATCGAAATGAACTTAATTTGAAAATTAATTTTCAACAACTCCTACGTTGTAAGAGAACGCACCACTTGTTCTCATAAATACAGTGGAGGTGATTGTTTTAAAATGCCGGATTTTCTGATTGACAACATTTCTGAAGACGTTGGCAGACAATTTTTTCAACAAACTGCTGCTATTCTAATGGGTACAAAAGAGATGCCCTACTAGCCGCCTTGTTCTGTACTCGAAATAAGCAAAATTCATCGGTGGACTCCTGCAAAATACCGAAAAGAAATTAGCCAGATCGTTTAATTTTATTTTTCGCTATATCGATGATGTTCTGTCATTGAATAATCCTACGTTCAGTGAGAATCTCGACCAAATATATCCCAGCGAACTATAAATTGGAGAGACCACAGATTCAACAAAACTGCCACGTACCTAAATTTATTCCTCGAAATTAACCAAGGGGAAAAACTTGTTTCGAAGATTTACGACAAACGGGATGACTCCTATTTAAAACTTCCCATATTTCATGTGTTTATGTGGCAATATTTCTTCTTCTCCTGCCTACTGGATTTATGTGTGGCAGTTGATTATATACTTTCGTGCCTGTTTCAAGTATTAGGAATTTACTTTTTTAAGAAACTCGTCATCAGAGAACACATAAAGTGCATGCCTTTCAAAAAATATGGTCTCAGGATTGATTCACCTAATGTCCGCATTTCATTTTCTGTAACTATGGCCTTCATAAAAATATTAGTATATTTCTAAAATTTATATCGACACTTTACAAGTCTCACTGTGTAGTGTTGTGTGTTCTATTTTTGTCTTTCGTTTCATTTTGTTGGCCATGGTCTTTTCTGTCTTCCGTCTTAACGATTTCTGCCTGCCCCTTTGGTAACTTCATTTCCTTTCCTCTACCTTTATTTCTTTATTCTTTGATGATATTTGCTGTTTTGATTCAAAAATAGGGTGGTGCATAACCAATATAGCGGACTGTATAAAAAGATCTACAATATTTTGTTGTTTATTTATTATACAGTTCGAGTCACTAAGCCATATGTATATCTAATAGTCATGAAATGTAGATTTACTAAATTTCATGAAGAGAAAATTTGATGATGATTTGATTTGATGATGATGATGATGATTATAGTAATAATCGACACGGATAGTTTAAATAAAATTTCAGTGTCATTCGCTTCGTGCTGCTGCGACGAGTTCTTAATTATGAAAAAATTATGTATTGAATATTCAAATGTAAGTGTTCTCCAACCACGAGAAAAACAGAGGAATTTTAAAATCTAAAGTTCACTACAATACCTTCAACAAGGGAGAAGTATTCTTTTATTAGAAAACAGTAAGAAGAAAACTGTATGCAAAGCAATTTCCATCCCACCCCCGATTGTCTTTCATCAAAGGATTTCCTTTTGAGCATGCTCTCAAACATCGGATGTGGAATACTACTTTTTTCAAATGGATGGCAACCATATTCTCCACATAGCGAAAATTACTCATAAATGGCATATTTTTCTATTGTAGAGACAAAACAATTTTAGATATTGTCCTTTGGTAAGGCATAGTCATAGATGATAAATGTAATTTGAATATTTCCGATATAAACTGCAGAAGTTTCAGCGAAAGATGTTGCAGCACTCGGACATTCGTTTTACTTCTGCTATTGTCTCTCATCACAGTCTACGTCAACATTTAGGACAAAATGCTATTTGGCGGACGCCAATCGAGTTTCCTGACCAATTGATCAAACATTTTGAAGAAGCACGCTGGTAAGGAATATGGACAAGTATACGGACATTTTGTTTGTCTGTCAAGACGAAATCTATTACATGCCCGTAGCCAGAATTTTTCAAAGGGGGGTTCGAAGCGATCTTCAAAATCTTGCAATCTAGCCATTTCCTGGCATTTTTAATTTCAGAAAGTCCTGTTTTTTAGACTTTAATAGTCAAACATCTATCTGAATTGGGAGTTAAATATTGCTTATGGGTTTTCAAGGGGGGGGGGGTTCGACCGAACCCCTCGAACCCCCCTGGCTACGGATATGTCTGTTCAACGTACAGATTCTGTCTAATGGTTAGGTTCAAGGAGTCTGTCTAATGCTTTAAAGTTGGCTGTCGTTAATTCTTGCGGTTCAAGCATTGCTGATCAAGTTACCAGATGTTGTTGTAAATTATCATACAAGGTATTTGGATTTTGGCTGTGCCAAATTCATTGGAATGGTCAAAGAGTACAGTTCCATGTCATGCACTGACAAAACAGCTTTCACAAAAGATTTTTCCAAATATTTGAACACCACTTTTTAAGATTCCTAGTAATTCGTGCTCTTCCATTCGGAATAATACTAACATTGATAATTTTGAATAGAAAGTTGCTATATTTTGTCAATCCTGTTGCACTGATTTCCATCGTGAATGAATATTTGTCGCCCCTTAAAGTGACGTCGTATGGGCAGTACGTACAGAAATTGCATTCTCTCCCGCCTTTCCATGGGAAATCGCATGCAAGTTTAACATTCTGCTTCTTGGTCATGTTGGTAAAATACATTGATATATGCTGCAATGTCAACTTCTCATTAGTTCTTTCTTCAACCAGATCCATTTTTTATAGATTTGGCTATTAGTTGTTTGTGTTACTGCGGGGACAGGTGGAGTGATGTTCCTTGTAAAACCTACAACTAATAAAGCTGAACGGGTATAAGATCTAATCGGATAAGCCAACTTCTCGCTCATCGGTCTGGTTCGTAAGTTATAGAATTCTTTTGTTCAAACTTCATTTGTTTAGTTTTATTGTGCTAAGATGGTTTTTCATTTACAGTAAGTAAAGGGCACGACATTTGTTAGCCTTTTAAAATTAAACTGGTGACATTTAATGCATAAATGACGTTACAGATTGTTATATTTAAGCACCATTGTGAGCATATCGGTTATGCATTTTGTGGACGGAAAACCCAAAACACTTTATCAAAAGCATACCGTTCAGTCAAATCTTTTTTTTAAGGAACGCATATGCATAACTTCGTGGAAGACAAAACAAACGTCAGGGACAACTAAAATATTGTCTTAAGAAAAGGGATACATGGATCAGGTCACAACCGTCTAAAAAACCAGGCCAATTTAACGGGCATGATCTTTTACAGTATAGAGAAAAAAGAAAAATAGCAAGATCCCTTTTGTAATGATTTATGTACATTCTGTAAGAAGCATCATTCGTGAGTTTGGGGAATCGGTTGAGAGACACGCTGATCTTGGCATTAAAAAAATCGATCAGCCTTTTAAAAAATCTGCTCTTAGTTTTAACATGTCTCAACATATTTATTCAGAAAAGGCACATAATACATAAGATACATATACACATACAAATGATAGGATTCGGAAACAAGTTTAAAACTTATCCAAATCCATCTCCTTACCCTTATAGTACACGCAGTTATCATAAGCCAAAAGATAGCTCATGCTACTTGTGAAATATGAATAAATATATTCACATGTTAAGAAAAAATGTTAAAAAAGAACATGAATGAAATGCATTTAATTCTATGTTGTAAATATTTTGCTTATAAGAATAAATTTTTGCACATTCAGAAAAATATCATTATTTTCATCATCTCCTAGATGTTCATATCAAAAGAGCAGAAGTTTCACATCAATAGTAAAAATAATCTGCTCTAAAGTCAGAGATGTCGCGCCAACAGTCGGTTTGTGTCGTCCTTGTGTGAATAAAATCTGGAATCAAAAATGGTCACCTAAACATTCAGAAGCAAGAATACAACAAAGAGTGCAGGATATTATTTATGTCAACTGCAAGACATCCATCTTGCCAACAAACACGTTCTTTAAATAATGTGATAGGATAGACAAAATAATGGAGTATCAGTTGACATACTGTTGCTGAGTGGAAAAAGTTATACAAAAGCTTGCTGGCAAATTGCTAGCGAATTGAAAGCTATTTCGAACACTCGCCAACAACTGTTGAAAGCCCAGCTGTATAACGGTTGAAAGCTTTTGACCACTAGCCTGCTATCATTGAACCCTTGAACGCAAGAGTTTAACGCTCGTTATTTAAGTTGACTTCTCGACAGCCTCCACGAAATTGCTAAAACTTATAAAAAATGAGACCTATAAAACATGAATACCACGTAATTCCGATAAAAAATACACATGTTATACAATATACAGAAAGGTGTGAAAATTTTAGAAAAATGATTGATTGTTAACAAGCTAGTACATATTTGGTCGTAAATAATTCACGACTTATGAATGATAATAAATATGGGTCAAAATGGGCTGGCGAGTGTTCAACTTTAGCTAGCAAGAGTTCAAATCATTGAAAGCCTTCAACAGAGCATTCAACAAAGGATGGCAAATTGAACACAAGCTTTATAAAATTGGGGATATGCCACGATTGTCCATGAGCCAGCAAGCCAACCCACTAAATGACAGTAGATTTAAACTTCTACAGGTCCCATTACGACATTCAAGAATGAACCAGAGTCCATACCATAATGGAAGCTGTAAAAGGCGCCGAAAAACAAAAGTGAATCTATACATACAACACGACCATCGACCTAATCTAATGAAAAATGGTGAAAAACAATTAATGACTAATTTAACAACAACAACCACTGGACTACAGGTTCTTGGTTTGGGACAGGCACGTTATCATGTGGCGTGGTTTAACCGGTTGGTGAGCGCTCAACTCTCCCCCTAACCTGGGACAGTGGTGTGACAAAACAACAGTAAAACACACTATAAATATCAGTTGAAATGGATTTAACCATAGAGATAGATACTGAAAACCAATAACAAAGTATATTAAAACTTTATACAAGATACAACTAAAGTATCGACCTCAAAAGGGTACTCGCAGTGGTTGTTTGCTAGTTAAAAACCCAAAAGCAACCGACCAGGACACCAGGTTTTTTTTTCACTACGGTGTCAATATAATCACGTTCAAATTTATTTAGTGTTTAAATATCATATGAAGTCAAAGAAGCATTGGTTGTGCAAATAACAATATAAAATATATATAGTCAGGAAGTAGAAAATGTTATAACAAGTATTAAGCTTGTTTAGAAAGTCAATAATAGTTCCAATAAAAACCATATTTAAAGATTTTATAATAATGCTGTGACGATATATGAGTTTAGTATCAAATTTTAGACCATTTGAATTTGCTTTCATTTCCGAGCGTTATTTACCACGTTTCCATAAGAAGTAGGATGTGATATTCAATGTTTTATATGATGATTAGAAGTAAATCCAAATGTTAATACCAAATCTCATAGATGTGATATTCAATGTTTTATATGATGATTAGAAGTAAATCCAAATGTTAATACCAAATCTCAATATCAATGAAAGAATTTAGTGAATGTTTTAATCAAGTGTGGAAACGAAATCTTGATTTAATAATTTTTTAGTTATGTACAGATATTACATTCATTAAAATCTAGTAAGCTTCAAACACCGGCACACTGAACATGTTGATAAATGAATACACCCTAGGAAGGAGCAAAGGATCGTCCGGGAAAATTAACAATTTGGGAATTAAAAATTGTATCTCTTATCGTTAATTTGGTGGGTAATTTACCTTAAGAAATATATACATAAATCGAGAAACGGACATTTGATGGTGTTGTTAATGGCTTTATTCAAAGTTAATTCTTTTGGATAAATCTCGGAAGTGTATTTGTAGAAATGTGAATTATTAACGAAAAAGACATCGTCACGGTAGCGGTTGATATTGTTAAATTTGTCTTTCAAGTCCAGTGTAGAATACCCATATGAGCGATCAAAAGTGCATAGTCCAAAGAGACAATCAGACTAAAAGATAAAAAAAATAAAGGCTTAAAATCCACGAACTCCTCTGAAAACAGGAGTGGGATCAGGTGCTCCGGAAGGGTAAGCATCCAATGTCTTGCGCGCAACACCCATCGTGGAATCCTTAAACTCTAATACGGGTTAACGTCAATCCAAATGGGGTTTACGTATTTTTGTATTACCAGTAACAGGTCTTTAACTAGTTGAGATACACTGATGCCATATGGATGAATACATAATAGTCAAAAAATTAGTTTGTGGCACAACAAAACTGACTAAAGAAAGATTAGATCTAATGAAAAATATACAATTTGAAACGGAGTTCAGCAAAACATAAAAATACATGTTGGACAATGTTGTATTAATTTTGTGAATTAAATTTTTTTAAGAAGTTACATTTCATCAGCAGAATTAGAACCCATGCATGTGAAGATTGGAACAAGGTATTAATACACCGAAGTATCAATACAGAAAAGGAGATGTGATATAATTGTCTATGAGACAGCCATTCAAAACGTAAAAAAATACAGTTTGCAACAAAGCATTCAATAGTGCACACATATCCAACCCTTAAGATAAGCTGTAAAATGCCCAAACAATAAATGTGATGATATTCAATTGTAATAATAACCGGTTTAATAAGATTACAATCTATATTAAGAAACATTTAGACTTAAAAAAATGAAATCACTGGATTACAGGCTTGGGAGAGTCACATTAGTATGGGACGGAGTTAAACATGTTTATGAGTAATCATACCTCTCCTTAACGTGGGACAGTGTGTATGACAAAACGACACCAAACATTAACTATAAAAATCAGTTGCATTAGTTTCAACTTTTAAAGTCGATGTATAGCACACAGACAATTACAAAGAAAACAAGATACCACAAGATGTATAGATTCGAAAGTACTCGATTTTTCTAACAGCTAGTTGAAAATCCTATTAAAATTGATAACATGTTTATTTCTCTTAAGCAAAGAGATAAATAAAAAAACCCAGACAAGTACATTTAATTCAATCGGAAAAGCATCCTTCATTTAACTACAAGGAACGAAAGCTCTTCACAACCTTAATGTATTTAGATTGCAAATAAATAACCACGAATAATTGCGTAAATTATGACTTGTTTTAACCCTACAATTAATAATTCTTTTGCCCAATTTTTATTTGCACTTTGCATAAAATATATAATTTGGTTTATTCAGTTGGTTTTTTTTTGCAAAAACATGATCCATCCAACGGGGCATTACCGGAACAAAGTTACAAATTGAAACGCTTGTCAGTAAAAAGGAATTGCGAATTAGCAGTTATGAATACAGAATTACCTTAGGAATCATACTGAAAAAAATCATTAAACCTATTTTTATTGAACATCATCCTGGCAAGTCCCCGAAAGTTTCTCACATTAGTTTTTAGATAAATTGCATTTACTATATGTATATGTTAAAAAACAAATACAAAAATTTAACAATGTTGAATAAAAATGGAACATTGTGTGTATGTTATATGTACATTTCAAGGCGTAACCTCTCATCTGTAGCATGAGAACACAATCAAAGGACGTCAAAGTACGAAAGCCTGGAGGGGACTTCTTAATCCTTAATTCTTAATTCCTAATTCCTAATTCCTAATTCTTAATTCCTAATTCTTAATTTCTAATTCCTAATCCTTAATTCCTAATTCTTAATCCTTAATTCTGAATCCGTAATTTCTTAATTCTTAATCCTAATTATATACATACTAGTCACGATAAAAGACTTTATCCTTTAATAGTTTGTTGTTTAGTAAAATAATAATAATTTTTATAGTATTACAATAACATGAACCTACTTATATTGTGATTCCCCCCCCCCCCATATAAAAGTTTTCTGCATTTTATGATCGACGTCACATTTTACGCAATTACCTGCGTCGCCAAAGGCTCTGACCACAGAGCTATGAATGTAGTGAACACGTTGACCATTGTCTTATTTTAAACAGAATTTATAACGGTAATATCTAAATTTGAAGTTGATTATTAATCTACCTCCTTTTGTGCCTGTTATCTTTTACTTTATTTCTGCGTTCGATAAATATTACCCCTGGGATAAATTTGAACCCTTCTTTGCCATTTGTGCTTTTACCCTTGGGATATATGTAGGACTCAGATCTGTGCACGGCCTCAAGTCCGTGTCCTGTCCTCAAATCTGTGTCCTTTAACAAATCTACGAACCTCAAATCTGTGTCCTTTTAAGGCACAATTTGATCCATAATATTGCAAAAAAAAAAAGAAAATCGTCATAATAGCACTGCAAGTTGGCAACGTCATCCAGTTGATGTTTACGGCGTACTGGACGACGGCTATTTATTCTCAGCTGAACGGAAAAAGGGAACTAGTAAAAATAGTAACCCTTACCTAAACCCTAACTTGTCCTAACCCTAACCCTAACCCTTACCTAACTCTAACAATACCTTAACCCTAACAGAATGTCAAAGGAACACAAATCTGATACTGGCAAAACTTGATGGTCATACATTCGACAAGACAAGACACAGATTTCGTTATGACGTAATGAGAAGACATGGATTTGAGGAGAGGACACGGATCTGAGTCTTGCATATGTTCGAAGCCTTCTGTGTTGATGATTTCTAACAAAAATGTGACAATAATTTATTACCCGTATTTCAAGTTATTGTAAGCTAACATTGCGATGCAGAGATAGCCCTTGGATTTTCATAACACTTCAATCAGACAGATTTTGTGAAAAAAGTCAACGCTCATGACGGTATTTTTGTAACTGATTTTAAAAATTGTGTTTATTTCCTTTTCAACGAGGTATAACATGTGTGCATCGGCACCCGTATATGTTCAGGCCCAGTCCTTGAACATTGCTTTTTTAACATTGAGTTCAAAGGAAAACGTCGAACCGTATAGTGAGACCTGTTGTATTATGGTAAGTCCCGTGTAGAATACCCATGTAAGAGATCAAGAATGCAAAGTCCAAAGAGACGACACGAAAATTAAACACACTAAAAGATAAAACGAAACCTAAAAGAGAAATCATTTACAAAACAGGAGTGGAATAAGGCGCTCATGAAGTGCAAGCATCCCCTATCGTGCGCGCAGCACCGGTCGTGGAATCCTTTACTCTAATCCGGGATAACATCAATCCGAGAAATGGTCATCTTATTCTTAAATTACCGAGAAAAGCTACATAACTAGTTGAGGTACACTGATACCGTATTGATCAACCAGTTCATGGTGGAGACCACAGAATTTAGCTAGGGGCGATAACGATTTTGTGAACTTATGGAAGTTTTTTTAAATGCGTCAAGTTGTACATTTTATACGATATCATGCTGATATATTTCCAAATAAGAGCTCACAATTATTTTTTAAAAACATGAAAATATTAATATATGCCCAGAACAATGTGCTATTAAACAATTTATTGTTGAACTTGCAATAGTGGCGTTATCACGGAGAGATTAACATAAATTTTCGTTTAAGTTGCATTGATTACTTGGCTTTGAGAACGTTTTTGATGGTTCAGAAATGTTGCCACAAAAGATCAAATTAAAATCTAGCTAATCATGATGGAGACAGAAAAATCTCCAGCCTAATGACTCTAATCTTTCCATGAGAAACCCTTGGTTCAGTAGCCTTCCAGTCAGCTGCAACCCTCTATCAATAATATCCCGATAGGAAGCACAAGCCCTGAAGTAGCATATCAATTGAGAAAAATACACACCGTATGCAGGTTCGGCTCGAAAATTGCTAGATATGAAAGGAAAATTTACAATCGGAAAATCAAAGTCATCTTTCTTGTCGTCAAGTTTTGTTCTAACCCGCCCTTACTGTCAATTTCTAGGTGTATGTCTAGGTAAGAAACAGAACTTTCTGCTTCTGTAGTATATGTGATTTCAAGTTCAATGGGATAAATGAGGTCAACATAGTCACAAAATTTAGAGTTATTCACTGAAAGGACATCATCTGTATAGCAGAACGTGATACCAAAAGATTGAGCCAACTTTTTTTCTTTTCTCTGTAGAAGGCTCTGTATGATGTCGGCTTCATACGAATAAAGGAATAAATCGGCGAGAAGAGGTTCACAGTTGGTACCGCCAAACGTTACACAAAAATGTTTGTAATTTCAAGTTAAAATGGCTGCCCTATGGACAATAACACCACATCTTCTTTTGCTATATTACCAAACCTTTTCCTCAAACGATTGCAATTGATCCATGTAATTATGTTTATAAAGTTTATAAAACTCTTAACATAGTACAGAGCTGCTATTGCGATCAATAATAGATATCAACTGACAATAATAAATAGTCCTGGTTCAATGTTAAAGCTTCCTAGATTAATTAGATATAAAAATTAAAATTTGTTGTTGACTTTGATGAATGCGAGATCATATCGGTCAAATTTACCATATTACCACGACCCTGAACAAATTCAATCAAATAGTTTCTTTTTAATCCCATAAATGAATGAAGACAAATATATACAAGTTAATCGTGTTTAAGACAAGTAAGTGTAATATTTGGGTTCCGACTTTCATTTTGACAGTTCACTACATAACGCCAAGCTTTAAAGGAGATACCAAAGGTGCAGACAGAAATCATAAAGTCGGATGATAGACAAGACCATGGTCAACAAAAAGAAATGAAAGACAAACATAGAGCACACAAAACTACAATGAAAACTAAAGCTGGAGTAACACGAACCCTACAAACCAGGGTGTGTTCAGGTAATCCGGAAGTGTAAGCAACTCCTGCTCCACTAGTGGCACCCGTCGTGTTACTCAGTAGTTAAAGCCAATGTATAGTCATAATCGATGTTAATCACAACCGATATCGGAACGGATTTGTATTCATGACAGTCGAAGATATCCATTGTCGTCTGTGAAATGGATATTTCGTACCGGTCAGCCAAATCATGATAGCTACCGAAAAACTTCCGGAGTGATGACTGTAGTCTTTCCATGAGAAACCCTTGGCTCAGTTGCTTTCTTGTCAGCTGCAATCCTCTATCAATAAAATCCTGATAGGAACTTACAATACTCTATGTTAAGCTTTTTTGGAGTGCAAATTTTGGGCTTTATAAAATTATATGCGCGTTTCCGCCTTTGTATTTAGTATCAATAAAAAAAGAATTACCCCACGGTAAACGGTCCAGAACTTACACTGTGCAAAATAGTTTTACATACTTTTATCTGCCCTGAACTTCTCTACGGAAATTCAAGGTTGAGGGTTGGCCATCTTTGTTTTGGAGGGAATGCTGAAGTTTGACCTGGATGAAATAACTTGAAAAATTGCGCATGCACATTTTGTATGCGGACTCCCGCTTGCAATACATATCAGAAGAATTTCATTTAAAATTCAATTCAAGCAGCTTTTTTTGCAGCTTATTTTATACTAGTTAAATTACTTACTTATTTAGCAACGTTGACAATGTGTACTCTCGGTCTCGTGCTAGCGCGTGCAAAGAGCCACTTCCAGTTTACAAATGGCTAATTTTATGATGTAAAATCCCCGTAGATAATAAAAAACACGGCCAGCTTTAAATGCATGTACACGATGATTGCTAAAAAGTATTACTGCAGGTTATTTGCACTTTTTTCAATCTACAAAATAAACACTATTTTATAAGAATGCGGTTGACAGTTTTTCTTTCACAACCTTTTTACATGCACCAACAAACTCTGCACAGAGTCTCGACCAGATTTTTTTTAAAAGTTTTCAGCAAGACCACAAGATTTGTTTTTTGAAGCATTTTATGCAAGAATTTTTCAGCGTATGTATTTTCCAATCGGCAAATTGTTGCGAAAAATATTTTTCAAGTTCCAACTCAGCAAGAATAGTTTTTTTCGGCCAAAACTTCCCCCTATCCAAACGTCAACTGGATAGTGCCTCTTTGATATAATTGTTGTACCACTGTGTCGACTGTGTGGTCGATTAAAGCTTATAACTGTCGAGTTTATTTTATGACCAGAAATACAATGTAGCATTATAATTAATGAGTCAGGAAGGGAGAGATCTGGTTATTTTAATTGTTAAAGAAGCAAACTAAAAAGGAAAGAAACATAAACATAAACAAAACAATAAAACTTATGGGTAGGATTACAATTTATTTAATTGTTAGGAGCATTTGCCCACAGAAGCTATTGCGAGATTCTTTAACATTTCATATCGTCATATCAGTCTACTTCGCCAGACGGGTTGTAGAAGTGACGAAATATAAGGTTAGGTTATTAGTTTATTTCAACAGGAAACAAGGAGGTTTAGAAACCTATTGTTGACCTGTTGTTCACCAACTTTAAAAAAAAGTTCTATCAATCTACCACTTTCCCTTATATCATATTATTATACTGTATTAATATTTAGGACAAACTGGATTCTTTGATTGATCAATACACTACCACATGACCGTGAAAAAACATCGTGTTTCTGATTTATAATTTCTAAAATATCATCAGATCGGCAAATTATTTCAGTGACGATGTTCAATATGGACGAAAAATACTATTTCTACACGCTATGAATAAAGTTTAACAGACCAAGGTACATGTAATTAGCTAGCATTTTTTAAATTGTTTTTAAGATAATAAAACTTGAAATCCACAATTATATCAATACCTATCTGTTATTGTTATTTGATTTAGAAACTATCTATTTATGACAAACTTATGATTGATTGTTGTTTAACGTCCAGTGGCAAATATTTCATGCTTTTTCAGGACGGAAACAATTAAGCAAACAATAAATCAGTATGTAGACTGTAACAAAGGGACCGGTAAGGGAGGGACTTTTAGACTGCCACTGAAAAAAT
>JAULBM010311389.1:0-14082 GCA_032357055.1 Geukensia granosissima | reverse complement strand
CCAAATGCTAGGGAACCGATTAAATTCTTTTTCGCTAAGTCTTGTTTTCTTTATGCTGTCATCTTTTCCTACCAGCAAGTCCATAATGTGACTGAAAATCTGCAATTGTATGCATGCCATCTGGTTACATCTGCTCTAGTCTGTTGTAGTATGGCAGCTTCATAAATGGGTGGGATCCTTTAATTCAAGTTTCTTTCTGTAGATTTGATTTCTGATTTTGGTTTGGTTTATTGTCGTACAAAACTCTCAAAGCACGCTCTTCAGTTTTATTCATTACTCCTGGTTTTGGCCTTTTTTTCTGTGGTGTTGCTTGGAAATCCCTCAGCAGTTCGTAGATGATGGTCTGCAGGAAAAAATCTGCGGTTGGACAGATGCACGATTTTATGTAACTGCTTGCAATATATACCTTCTTCCTTACAATAGGCACAAGATCTCAGGGCACCATGTCCTGATACATGTTACAATTTCGAAAATGCAGGTATATCGCATAAGTACTGTAGAAGTGCTACTTTAACTGTTACTGGTGCTCTATCATACACGCTATACAGTGGATATTCTGAAAATTCTAAAAGTTCCTGTACCAATCTATCCAAATAACAGTCCAGTTTAGGCTCACTTCCATTTTTACCACTGGGCACGATTCTTACTAGCATCATTGGTCCTAGTAACTGTCTTATTTCAATTGGCAAATTAATCCAAGTTAGCATAATTGGCCACATTGACTTAGTTGTTGCCATATTTTTGTTTGGATTGACACAATCTGTGAACATTGCAAGAGCAACTGTCTTTTCCTGCTGCATACCATCGAATACTTTACCACTTCTATACCAGTTAGCATATAATGGTCCATCAGTGAAGTTATTTAATACACTGTTTGTTTTAATTTTCCCACTATACAGCAACTTACAGAGACTGTTGGTACCAAACCATCTAGCTAGCCTTGGTCCCACTGGCATATATGTAAATGTCTTTATTCGTCTTGGCTCGCTGCATTCAGGACATGATTCCAAATTCGACAGTTTATTTCTATATATTACGCAATCGTTTATACATGTATCATATGTTTCTAATGGCATAAGCAATGGTTAAATAAGTTTTTTCACTTCTCTATATGATGATGGTAGTAAGTTCGGTTGCGGGAGGTGGTTCTTTTCACATTTCAAAGTTTGCGACAGAGCAGATTTGGACATTCCATTGTTTACAGAGAAGACATACATATGTTCAAAAATGGCTTCCATCAATGAGATATCTGATCCAGCGTATAATGGTTTCTGGTATTTCTTCTTTTAACGCTGCAGACACCAAGACAGCGTGCTTTTAGTTCAAATAATTATGACGTCTTCATCGGATCTTCAGGATCGATAGGAAAAAAAATTAAATCAAAGATCCGAAGAAGACGTCGTAATTATTTGGGCTAGCATGCTTTCTGCTTTCCCACAAACTAAACGAATTCTGTGTTGATTTATAAATTTAACAATATGTAGAGTAAGTTCAATAATAATATCGTAAGCAGAAACATGATGTTATGTATAAATATTTGCTACAAAGGGCAAAGTGAAATGATTCGATTCACATTGTTTTTATTCCAGACTTAACTAATCGATCAAACCGATCATCGATCATTAATCAATCATATTTCGATCACTAATCGATTGATTAGCTCTCATAATCGAACACTAATCGATCAAACTCCTTGAGGAGTTTGATCGATTAGTGATCGATAATTTTGATTAGTATAAATTGATCGATTATTATTGATTTTATTCGATTTCTGATCAATAATTATTCTATGGGTTTATGTTCACATTAAATTGTTGTCATAAGTATTGTTTTTATGGGAAATGTACAAAGTATGATCATTATAAGTTTTTATACTGCAACTGTGCTATTTGAGCACTGTATTGACTGCATATTTTATCCTCTGACCAAAAAATGTGTTCCTGATTTCATTCTTCCAAACATTTCACTTATCTTTTATTTTTAATGTGGAAAGTCTGATACTGAAAGGAAAATTATAAACATCACATTTATATTGCCTCCTATGGAGAAATTGTTTCATAAAGGCATCAGTGTAATGTGATGCTATCTACCTAGGGAGATCACTGTCAAGATATGTATTCATTTTTTGTTTCCGGGATAAAAAATTGTGATTAAGAAAGTAATTTTTCAAATTTGTTGCTGTCTGAAAGATTTTTTGCACTCCGCATCATTTAAGTTCTCTTTTGTAATAAAAAGGTAATTCAACCAAATTATGTCAAAAACGGTACATTCAGCAGCAAAAACTAGGGTCTGTTGGGAAACCATAAACACACATATTTTTTGGTTTCTTGTAAATGAAAAGG
This sequence comes from Geukensia granosissima, assembly GCA_032357055.1. Taxonomy (NCBI): domain Eukaryota; kingdom Metazoa; phylum Mollusca; class Bivalvia; order Mytilida; family Mytilidae; genus Geukensia; species Geukensia granosissima. Next base: position 11,740 of record JAULBM010311389.1, on the reverse strand, counting down.
CAATTTAATTGAGAAAAAATTGAGTTCTTTCTACTGATCCAGTCAGAAGATTTTCTGGATCATTAAAGTTTTGCTTTCATATCATTGTCTGTGCTACAAAAATAATTTAGGTTTAATTTTTGTTTGTTTTTGTTTGCCAGTCATGAAGTCAGAACATATTACAAAACAAAGACACTAATAAAATTATTAGATTTCACGTAAACTAAAACATAAACGTAAGCACAAATTTTACTTTTTAAAACTACTTAACTTTTTCAAGATACTATTTTTATGCAGACTTTGTTATGAGAAGTTATTTTTCATGCTAACATAATTGGGTCATATGACCTCTTACCTCCTTGAAATAAAAACATGAGGAAGTGAAAACATTTGCATTTGTCATAGAATGGAATTCAAAGTTTGTCAGTAGATCGATCATGGTTCAGTAAACATTTTTCATTATGAAATGGGTAATTTGACCTACATTTTTACCTCCAGCACTATTTATGGTTTAATAATTTTGAAAAATGATAAGAACATCTAGTGAATCAAACAGACTTTCTATCAGCCAAATGTGAATTTTGAAAGTTTCCTGAAAGAAATTGGTTACATATAAAGCAGAAATTTTATGACAAAACTGCAAGATATTAACCTTTGTTTCCAGTTTATAAATATCAATTCAGACTGTTTTGAAGCCTCTTTGTTTTAAAGCTCTTTTTACTAACATTTAGAGTGAAAGAAGTCTTGTGAAGAATATTCACTTCACAGACTTTTTTCACTCTGAGCATTTCAGTAAGCCTGTAAGCATATGGTCAAGGCAAAAAAAAATGCTATTTCGATATTTTCACAAAAATGGATCATCAAAAGTTTAATTTTGACCTAGGTTTATTTTACTGAAATAGCTCAAACCCTTTATGTTATTAAAATTTTGTGTAGCCTATTACAGAAAAAATGTCTCCAGGAGAGGAAAGCAGTGCCACCTGAAGTGGCAGTATGCATTGATACGCAAAAATTTGAATTTTCTTCAACTTATTTGTTCTGCACTTTCTTTTTAATATTTTAGTAGTACCTCTCATTTGCAAGCATGGTCTGTCCCTCAGGAGACACTTTTTCTGAAATAGCCCATACTAATATGCCATGTACATGTTGAAGAAATCAAAACAATTACAAAGCATGTCTTAACAAATTTTCAGGACAATTAAACTGAAAATGATGACTGGAATGGATTTTCTGTGTGCATTTTATGCATATGTCAACATGATTTTCATTTAACATGTTCATAAGCAGAATAAAATTATGTTGGGTGAGTCCACTTATCCTACAAGAGCTATACTATTTTTTGTTAAATCTGACTATAGGGTATCATGCTATTAAAACTAGTAAAACACTTTTTATTGCTCATCTAGCCTAGCCATGTTCCCATTTGAGCTGTCTGTTAACTTTTCATAATGAACCAAATCAAATGTTTTTGTTACATAAATTTGTAAGTAAATTAGAAAAACAATCAAAATATCCTGTGTCTTATTTACAAGTCTTCTATTTGTAGGATATGATTATAGTCATGGTACACTTTTTTTTCACAGCAAGACCAAAGGACCAAATAGCAAAGAGTAAAGTCGAAGCTAAGATGAAGAGGAGCAGAGCACACTACCAAGACGTTTTAAATGGTTTTGAATGTCAAATAAAAGCTTTTGCCTTTGACCATAATATAGACAAAAAACTGATAAAACTTATTATTTATCAGCATAATGAGGCTTGTACCAAAATAAATAATTTTTATGAAGAAATAATGTCAGACGTAAAAATGATAATTAAAAAAAAACGAAGAATATAGAAAAACACTAGAAGAATTAGAGATGTTGTAAAATATTCAATTAAAGGAAAGATTGATATTCAATTTGTTTAGTTCATTCACTGAGTTGAGTGTGAAGTGTTGATTTACCTTCTATTGTCCCTTTTGAATGTCAGTTTCCCATTCTCTTCAAGATAATGTTCTTGAGGCCAAGTCCTTAGGCCAAACAAAATAATATGTCTGTTTAAGGCTACCTGACCTAACCAAATTATTTGGTCAAAAATGCCTACCCTAATTCATTTTATTCCATTTTAAGGTTAATGACCCTTTAAGTCAGAAATTTTCTCCTGTCTAGTCTATATAAAATATTTTTAAAAAATAAAATGATTTTCACTACCTACCTACCTACCGAGCCCCCTTTTTTTATTCCAATGTAACCTTAAACAAGCATATAATTTTTTTGGGGCCTTTTTAAGGCAAAAGTTTGTATCTCAGCAACTTTTAAGTGGTACGATCATGTGACATATATACACACTGGATAGCTATTAAGCTTCCAAGCAAATGTAGAACAGTGACATTCATTTTACCCTTCATTATCCGCTTGTCAAAGAAAATTTTACATCACACATACATTGATAGATGTTTCATGGAAATTGGGAGATAATGACATTAAAAACTCGTATCCATCATTAAACACAAAGATAAAAAGTGCATTTCATGAGTCACAGGCAATCATACATAGCATGTTTGCATGACTATTAAAACATATAATATGTGTGGAATGATAGTAACATTGATATCCTTACACCTGTTGAATGTGGGTTAGCAATTTATAAAGTTTGGTTGGTTGTTGGGGGTTTATCGTCACTTTCAGCAATTTTTCAGCTATCTCATGACTACCAGACTTACCGAGGAAAGGCCGGACAGCTAACCTGCTGACCCGGTGAAACCCCCAACCTTGGGTAGGTGTCCAATTCATAAAGGAAAAACAATACTATTGTAACATCCTTCAATGGGTTATGATCAAAACTTATACACTTAGTCCTGAGTAAGATTTCAGTTTGATTGATGTTCATGTTAGTAAATAAAACTTGAATAAACTATTGCAATAAAGTCAGAAAAAAACCAAACTGGTATAAAATCATCCCCTTGGCAAGGAAGTTGCGTCGGGGGGATTGAAACGCCAACTTCCCGTCCTTCAGAAACGTTTCTTGTGGACAGTCTAGAATCAATATGCTTCAGTGGATCTTGACAAACTTTTGTATTTTTTCACTCGTTGAGAATAATTTGATGCTGTTGAGTTTCTCGGTCAAAAGTCAAGATCTCAATGGGACTTGAGAAGCAAAAACATTTTTATTGACAATTGAAAATTAACATGCTTCAAGGATTTTGACCTAACACGGTATGTTGTTATAAACTTAAAAATATCTCGGACCCTGTTGACCTTCAAGGTCAAAGGTCAAGGTTACAGAGTGACTTTCAGCTCACAGCATCCTTTGTTGACATCTTAGACCAATTTTGGCTTTTGGAATGTTTTTTCTTAACAATACAATGGCTGCTACTTATATCAAAGTTCTGAGATAAAATGGGACTTCTTTTTTGTCCTTGCATGTGTCAGTTACTAATAGAGTGTCCACCTTGGTCCTGAACATGTTGCCATGCGAGTACATACCACGCTCTGTGTTGCCTTGTTCATATTCAATATATATTTAATATATACAAGAATTAAGTCATCTTCACATACATTTTCAACATATATGCGACTTTGGTTAAGGTCAATATCTCAACAACTAAGTTACATTGAGATGAAAATTATATATAATCGGTCAGTGAATGCATATTGGGTAACCAATATTCCCAACCAGCTTCCAGTTCCCTTGACAAACATTTTCGGCATGAATAACTTTGGTTTTTCACAGTTAATGTCTACATCATTAATAATTCCAGAAATGGCACTTGCAAATGTCTTTAAGGATCATATCAAAGAGAGTATTGGCTATCTTTTTTCTACTCTATTCTTTATGTAGTAAAAATGTCGGAAATATGCTTGGATTAATTGGACGTATAATTTTTAAGGTACAAAAAGAGCTCAAATTCAACAAGGAGGATGTGGAAAACGATCAGAAACTGTGCCCTCGAAGAAAGCCAAGATTTCACCCAGAACAAAAATGCGTCAACATCGGAGAAATATTACACCAAAGTCCAAAGAGCGCATAAAAGTCAAAGACCGAGAGGCACATAAAAAAAAATACAACAGTCAAGTGGCTTTGTTCAAAGACAAAATACAAGGCATTTCTCCTAGAACAAGAAAAAGGGAATCTCGAGAAAAGATGACGCCAAGAAGCAAACAGCAGCAAAAAAAAACAAGGAATCAAAAACACGAAGGGAAAGGCGAAGAGGTTCTTTATTTGACTCTGAACAGAATCAAACAGAATATTTAAATACTGAAATGGATTCAGCATCAAGGTCGTTTCAGTCAACAATTGCTCAAGGTCCATCATTCGTTTGTACTGTTTGCAGAAGACTACTTTACAAGAAGTCTGTCTGTAATTTTGATGGAAAAAAATACAAAAAATTGCAAAACAGCCTGCGAGAAAAATTATTCATCCCTGAAATGTTGTACAAAAGTGTCAAAGACAAAGTGTGGATTTGTCACACAAGTGTCAGAGCCATTAAAGGTAATAAAATGCCAGCACAGGCGGACGCAAACAACTTGACTCTTGAAGAAATTCCCGAAGAACTTCTCGGACTTAACCCGCTAGAACTTCGACTGATAGCAAGAAGAATTCCGTTCATCAAATTGCTAGCACTTCCTAGAGGTAGACAGAAAGCAATTCATGGTCCAGTTGTGAATGTTCCAGCTAATATTAAAACCATCTCGGATATATTACCAAGACTTCCAGTAGATGCCAATTTAATTGGAATTCGCCTCAAGAGAAAGCTTGTATATAAGGGCCATTATATGCATCAATATGTTAGACCATCAAAAAGTAGCGGCTGCTATCCGATGGCTGAAAAGGAACAATTCCTTATATAGTGATGTGGTATTCAATAGTAATTGGGAGGAAAACTGGCATGAAGAAGATCAAGATCTATGGCAAGCTATAACTGCAACCGAAGTTGGACAAAACATGAATCCTGAAACAGAAATTTCGCGAACTGTGTTAGATAATTCAAACGAAACAACAGTTGCACACGAATACCAGTTAAGTAGTGAAATTAATAATGAATTACCTACACAAAATGGAAGGAGCTCCACAGTAGCAGAAGTTGACCAGGATATGGACGACGAAGATCAAGAAGAACTTGATCAATCAAACCGACTGCGAGGATTGCCATATAGTAGTTTGCTTCAACCAGAAAATCTTGACTCTTTGAATGATACCATGTCAATAGCTCCAGCGGATGGTGAAAAACCAATACCGATTATGCTAGACGAGCAGTTTGAAGGTATGGCATTTCCGTCATTATTTCCTAATGGAAAGGGAACATTTACAGGAAAACGAAATGAAAGAATTACAGTCAGGAAATATTTCAACCAACGACTCCTTCATGTTGATGGTAGATTTGCCAAAGATGTTGATTATCTTCTTTCAGCGCAGTACACCGTGGAACAAAAACAGGTTTTGGACGACATCAGTATCATGTTACGACAAAGAAAAGGATCTGTAATGAACAACCAAAACGTCACTGCGGGGTTATTACGACAACCTACAGAACTATATAATTTGATCAGGGAGGATCAAGCATTCCGTTCATTGAAAAATACAAGAGGTAGCCCATCATACTGGTCCAACGTTCAACACGAAGCAATGGCCATGATTAGACAACTTGGTAAACCAACATGGTTTCTTACGCTTAGCGCCGCTGATATGAAATGGCCGGAAGTAATTCAGGCCATCGGGACACAGTATGGATGTTCTTTTTCAAAAGAGGACGTAGAAGAAATGACATGGGATGAAAAAAGTACTTGGCTTAGCAATAATCCGGTTACTGCTGCAAGACATTTTCAGTATAGACTAGATACATTTTTTCAAGAATTTCTACGAGGTAAATGTCGACCCATAGGAGAAATTATAGATTACATCATTCGTATTGAATTCCAATCTAGAGGATCACCACATGCACACACAATCATATGGGTCAAGAATGCTCCAAAGATTGGTGTTCAAACTGACCAAGAGGTCATCGACTTCATCAACAAGTATCAGATGTGTGATTTGCCTACAAATGATCAAGAATTATTGGAACTCGTTCAGCTTCTTCAAACACATGTTCATTCGGCATCTTGCAGAAGACCTCTTTCATCATGTCGGTTTCATTTTCCGCTACCACCTACTAAAAACACTATTATCGCCAGGGAAGCAGAAGATGACACCAAGTTAAAAAAGGCGAAAATCACATTAAGTAAAATTAATGAGATTATTTCTGAAAAAGAATTTGATCGAAATATCACCCTGGATGAGCTGCTTCGAAAATGTGCAATAACAGAACAAGAATACGTGAATGCTCTCTCTCTTTCACAACGTGGAAACGGTATTGTACTCAAGCGTTGTGTGAATGCAATATTTGTGAACAATTACAATCCACATATAATAAAGACGTGGAAGGCAAACATGGACTTGCAATATATAGTTGATGCCTATGCTTGCGTAATGTATGTAGCATCCTATGTGTTAAAAACAGAAAGAACAATGAGTGACTTACTGAAACGTGTATCTCAGGAAAGTGCAAACGATGATGTTAAAACTCAGTTAAGGAAACTTGGAGCTGCTTTCCTTAACAATAGAGAAGTTAGTGCACAGGAAGCAGTATATCGAGTTTTGTCACTGCCACTGAAACGCACCAGTAGGAAAGTAGTCTTTATCAATACATCCCCCAAGGACCGACGCGTTCGTATGCTAAAGCCTATGTCTGTTTTGAAGGATATGGAAGAAAATGACGAAAATGTGTTCCTGACTGGATTGCTTGGTAAATACGTGGCCAGACCTGATGAACTAGAAAATATCAGTCTTGCTGAATTTGGAGCTTGGTATACCTATGGAGGAAAACGTCAAGGTCCCGATCAAGAAAACTCGGATGAAGAGGCCGATGATGAGATTGAAAAGAAAAGTATTAAACTGAAGAATGGTTTAGGAGTGCTACATAAAAGAAAAACACCTGCTGTTATACGTTTTCCAACATTCCGACAAAGTCATGATAAAAATCTTCAATATCGAGGAAAAGCGATGCTTTTTGTACCTTGGCGGTGTGAAGAGAAAGACATTGACTCAATTGACAACTTCGAAGACTTCGTAAAACAAAACCAGCAAATTATTTCGGAAAATGAAAAGATGTTCACAGCATTAGATGAAAGTATCATCGAAGAAAGTGTTGTACGAAATGAAAGTGGACCACCAGAGCATACTTGGAATAGTCTTGCTCCTTTGGTGCAGCATGAAGAGCAAACTGCTGAAGATGAAGGGTCTTCTACAGAACGTAATATGTATCCAGAAGACCTACAAGCAAATGAGGACATGATAACCAATGCTGGAGGAATCGAAACTAGATATGAAATCGAAACAAACAAAACAATAATGCCACCTGAAGAGTATAGAGAAATGTTCATGAAATTGAATGACAAGCAAAAACAAGCAGTCATATTCAACCGACGATGGTGCCGTAATGCTGTGTCATCAATTCGGAATGGTAGACAACCTGAACCGTATCATATCTTTTTGAGTGGCCCTGGAGGAGTTGGTAAGAGTCACGTAATTAAACTCATTCATAATGATGCTATTCGGACATTTCGACAGTCTGGATTATTTGAACCAGACGACATTTCAGTAATCTTGTTAGGGCCAACCGGTACTAGTGCATTTGCCATAGGTGGTTTAACTATTCATTCAGCGTTACTGCTACCTTTGGGGAATCAAAGATCGTTCCAGAATTTATCAAGCAATAAATTGAACTCCATAAGAACAAAACTAAGCAAACTTCAGCTAGTGATAATAGACGAAATATCAATGGTTGGGTCGGATACGTTATACTACATTCACCGTCGCTTGGATGAAATCAAAGGTATTCAACATCTGGACAGTAAATTTGGTAATATAAGCATTCTTGCTGTTGGAGATTTTTTCCAATTGAGACCAGTGAAACAAGGTTTCGTTTTTTCTGCGCCCCGAGACAGTTATGCCGCACTCCATGGGTCACTTTGGGTTGAGCAGTTTCGCTGTATTGAACTTACACAAGTGATGCGTCAGAAAGACAGGGATTTTGCAGAGCTCCTCAACCGTCTCAGAGAAGGAACCCAAACTGAATCTGACATTGACTGCTTAAAAAGCAGGGTTATTACGGATGATGACTTAGTGTACAGGGAACAGGAACTAGAAAACGCCCTCCATCTGTTTGCAAGAAACATAGACGTTGATAGACACAATGAGAAAATGTTGAAAAAAATGTGTTCCTCAATATTTACAATACCATCAGAAGACAGCACGAAAGATGAAGGCACCAGGCAACTACTTGTTAATTTACCTGACAAACCATCCGAAACGGGAGGTCTAAGAAAAAATGTCGAGGTTGGGGTCGGTGCTAGAGTAATGCTGACGTACAATATTAATGTTCAAGACGGTCTTGTAAACGGAGCTAGTGGTGTTGTGAGAGGAATTATCCTGGGAGGCGACAATATAGTAGAAACAATTCTCATACAATTCGACAATCCATCTGTTGGTAATTTGTTATCATCTACCTCACAGTATAAAAGGGATTATCCAGATTGTGTGCCGATAAAACGTGTAGGAGCTTCTTTCTGGCTAGGAAAACGACAATCTGCTTAGGTATCTAGGCAGCAATTTCCCATAACAATGGCATGGGCTCTGACTATCCACAAGGTCCAAGGTCAGACTGTATCGAGAATAGTAATTGACATGAAACATGGAAGATTTCAATGTGGTCAAGCTTATGTAGCCTTTAGTAGGGTAACGTCGTTGGATGGACTTTTCATCGTCAACTTTGACAAAAACAAGATACATGCAGATGCCTCAGTTAAGGACGAGATGAAAAGGCTACGTACAAAAATGGTTCCTGAAATATCAAATTCACGCCTTGCAGGAATGAATAATATGCTGAAAATAGCACACGTTAACATATCCTCTATCAGCAACAAATTGGATTACCTTAAGCAAGAACAGATTCTGAACTCTATTGATATTATATGTTTTTCTGAAATATGGCTATCACCAAGAAAACGTAAACAGTTGGGTGATTTACAAATGGAGGATAAAGTTGAATTCCGGCTTGACCGTTATGACGTACCTGGGTTTGAAGATGAAAGCCATGGTGGACTGATGATGCTTGTAAAATCTGAGTACAATTCTGTAAGAGTTGAAGTAAGGCTTAGTTGTCTAGAAGCTTTGGTGGTTTCTGTCCACACCCAAACTAAAAGTCTTAACGTTGTATGCGTATATCGGCAACCAAATGGTATATCTATCGAGACGTTGGTAACCAAGTTTAAACACATCCTGATGTCACTTCCTAGCTTTGAGACTATTATCATAGGAGACATGAATATTGATACTTTATCTGCCAAAAGAAACACATTCCTTCAATTTATGTCTTCGGAGGGATTCCAGCAATTAGTTGAAGAACCTACATCAGACAGAGGGACATGTATTGACCATATTTACTGCAGAAACGGTGTTGTTGCAAATCATGAAGTAATAGAATGTTTTTACAGTGATCACCAATTTTTGGTGGCTGGAGTTGATATTTGAATATCAGGAGCTGTACAGTAATAGTAAAAAATCAAATATCTTGGTATTTATAATAGTTTTTGTATTTAAGAACCACTGGCCAGATTACCTGTCATGATGGAACTTAGATCAACGAGGTCAATCTCTTACCGAGTTGTCAGATTTTTTTCTGACAATCATTTGTTATCAATATTTAGAGTTTAAATTCAAAACCAGGAAAGCAAAAGGCTTCTTTCTTCGTTTTGCTCTGGTCGATGTCCTGTTTGTTGGACTTTTCATCCTTTTTGAATACTTTTTGGTTTGAGTACTTCTCTTACAATAATTTGGATTTCTACCTTCCAATACTTCGAGTTCAATGCTGCTGATGAAACGTAACTCCTCAAAATATATGCATATCCAGCAATTCAAAATTACAGTCAATGATAACATCTTGGTAAATTGTATTTTCTGACAGATGGAAATCTATTGACCGGCGGGTAAGTCGTATTCGGGCGAATACATTCATCTAGTTTTAATTCTGTTAATCATTATTTGATATAATATAGTTTTACCAACAAGTCTTAAAACTTTGGTGTGGAATAATCTGGGAGATTTTAGACTGACAGAAAGAAATTTTTATCCACTACTGCCATTGCTACGACGGAATTTAATAACATTTTGCAAATGTGACGTCAAATCCAGTAAAGATAAACCATGATGTATATCATTTTAAGGGAATTTTTCCTAAAAATGATAGTCTCTTTACTGTTAATCATATGATACGCTTGGTCGAATCATTTCTATTCCGTCGACCGGTTCCGACTTTTTCATGTCATTATGACGAAATGTTAGGCAGACAGCTTCAAGTGCTCGTGTCAGTTACATCTGATATGCGTGCAGGTGCCGATATTGGAGCAGGAGTTGCTTACCTTCCCGAAGCACCTGAACTCACCATGCTTTGTAAGAGGTTCGTGTATATCCAGCTTTTTACTGTGTAATGTTGTGTATACTATGCTTGTCTTTGTTCCGTTTTGGTAGCCATTATCTTTCTGTCTTTTGACTTAACGATTTCTGTAAGCCCTTTATAGTATCTTCGAATGTTCATAAACCCACTGGTTACAAAGAAATCAATGTGTACTGGTTTTCTTATTTCAGTATTGTCTAGTGGTTTTTAGAATAATATATATTTACAAGTGACTAAATATAAAACTTTGTTCAAGGCTGTTACAGTGGTCAACCTACATCAGTAGATTCTTACAAAACCCACCATATTACAATGAATCATCCAAGAGCCTGTTCAAGATTATGTGGAAATTAGGAGTATTTTGCTTTACAGGTAATATTATTAACTTACTGTTAAATGAGTATTTTTTGCACGCCGTTACAGTTTCGTCTTAGTCGTGTAGTTCCCCGGAAATGTCGAAACTAACTTAAACATTTCATTGATGTAATCAGTTTTCGCTACAATGCAATCCGCGAAATATTAATAATAGAGTGTCATTTGAACCTACCATTAGAGATTTTTACCATTCGCTGGTCAAAATTATATTTTCAGCCAGCCTCGGATTCAAATTATTTGGAGGTAGAAACCCATACCTTAAGTTCTTTTAAAGTTTAATAGTCGATTGTGGCAGTTTTGTCTTTCTTTATAATGAAACATATACACAAAATACAAACGTACATCTAATGCACTGTATAACATATATGTTGATAATTTTATCACAATACGTTATTTCTTAATACAATATAGAGGAAAAAGTCAACATTACATATAAAAGTGAATGTTTTCAATTTATTTTAACGGATAATAATTTTGATAAACATTTTCAAGTACTAGTATGAAGCAGAAAAGTTACTATGAAGTTATAAACAAAAAAGTCATACCTTTTAAAATTACTTTTATTCTATGTTAATAAAAAATGCTAATTTTCTACATGTTACCTCGAGAATAAAGGGGGATTTTGAAAGTCGACACTGAAATTTATCATCTGTCTTTGTCTTAGCAAGCCCAAATAGCGTGAGCTATCATACAGAATGTAATTTCTGTTGAGGCCATTAAAAGTTAAAACGTCCTTTATTTTCTTTCTATCGATCACGTCATAAAAACTTCACCCCGGAGGTCGGCCGGGGTATAAAAATAACCGTTCGGTTTCTCCGCCTGCAGGTAGAACCCCTGCCTAAGGGGCGTCCGTTAGTTCGAGCGGGATGTATAAATACTCGAACTCCCCTTCTCAAAGGTTGTGCCGGGGAAAGA